>MU854753.1:0-13393 GCA_033296685.1 Parachaetomium inaequale | reverse complement strand
CTTTTCAAATAATATTCGCGATACTGATCCGCTCCTGGCTCTTACTCTTCCCGCTGAACCCCGCCGTCGGACTCCCCGACGCCGCACACCCCTGACTCGGCCTCAGCCCGGGGGGCACCACCATCGGCGGCAACATCGCCATCTCCACCCGCGCGTCCTGCCCGCCCATCTCCATCTTGACGCCCCTCTCCTGGTGGTGGTGGTGTTGGGGTTGGTGTTGGTGGTGATGCGGCGGCAAGACAGGCGGTAGCGACGGCGGAGCAGCAGCAGAAGAATTCCATCCCTGCTGGTGTTGCTGCTGGTGATGCTGATGCTGATGCGCCGGATTCGGTATCGCCGCATGCGGTGCCGTCGTCGTCGGCGTCGTCATCGCCCCGCCCATCTCGCCGCTCGCCAGCCGCCTCATCGAACCCTCCAGCCTCTCCCAGCCCGACACGCCCGGTCCCCAGTCCCACCGCTCCTCACTCGTCAGGCCCGACCGCGCCTCGGCGCTGAACAACAGCCCCGGCTTGCCCGACACAGCCACCGGTGCCGGTGCCGGCGCCTCGCGCTCGCGCTCGCTGCTGCCAGCCCAGACCCACGCCGTCTCCATCCCCGCCTGCAGGTCGGCGCTGACGTACGCAAGCAGCTCCTCGTCCCGCAGCAGGGCGTCGTGCACAGCCGCGGGCGAAGGGCGCTGCTGCGGCGCCGGGGGTCCGTACGGCGACGGGGGGTGGCCGCTGGGCGAGGGGGCCTGCGAGAGGTAGGCGACGATCTCGGCCTGGCGGGAGGCCAGGGCCGAGACGAAGAAGGCGAGGAAGCGGCCGCAGGGGACGGCGACGTCGCGGTGGTCGTTGACGGCGGCCAGGGCGCGGACGCACTCGGCTGCCTGGTCGAAGCAGCCCGTCAGGAGCAAAAAGAGGGCGCAGCGGAAGGTGTGCGTGGTGAGCAGCGCCGTGGCGCCCTCGGCGAGGGAGGCGGTCGGGGTGCGCGCGAGGAGGGACGCCGTTTCGACGGCCGTGTGCATGCACTGCTCGATGGCTACTAGCCGGACGTCGGGCGGGCACGACGGGAGGAGGTTGTGCCGGTGCAGAAGCAGTCGGGCGTGCAGGAGGTAAATCACGGGATTGAGGAAGGACGGCATCAGGGACGCTGTGCTCGAGGGGTTGCAGGCCGGCGGGAACGTCCGCCGACACGAGGCAAAGTGCTGGTCGAAGGTGGCGAGACGCGTCGGGGCGATGACGGGCGAGGCGAGGGCTCTGCTCAGCGCCGTGTATGAGCGCACGACGTTGACGACAGCGAGGAGAGAATGCGTGAGCCCTTCGGCGCCATCCGGGAGCCTCTGGCCGCGTTCTGACAAGTGGTGATCGTCGACGGGTGCCGGCAGCAAGACGTCGCAGTCCGAGTCGTCGATGAGCATGGGCCTCCCGAGTTCGATTCCTAGGCTCCGGTCGAGAATGTAGATCGTCCACCACGTCCTCCTGCGCATCTCGGCTTCGATGAAGGACGCCGTCCCCGGCTCGGTGTAGAGACCCAAATCCTGCGCCACCCTCACCGCACGTCCCAACCACTTCGACGCGGCCGATTTTAGGTTCAGCTCGTTCAAGGCCATGGTAATCAGCACCAACGCACGTGCGTTGTCCAACTCGTATTCGTTGCTCCAGGGGTCGATCAGCGTCCGAGTCGTCTCGAGCAGCTGGGTGGCCGAGTATGCGCGATTCTGCTCGTTTTCCGCCGTGAAGAGCCTGCCCACCGTCAGGACAGCAAAAAACACCGACATGAAGGCCTGCGACACGCGCAGCGAGTTCCCCGGCCGGTACAGGCCGTCAATCGTCTGCGTGAACGTGTTCCAGTGCAGGATGGGCGTCATGGAGTGCGTCGATGTGTAATAGGACCGCAGCAGCGCTTCGGCCGTCTGCCGAGGTGGCAAGAGCTGCTGGAAATCTCGCAGTTCGGGCGCCACAGCTTGTCGGTAGGGGGCCGGCGGCTTCCATATCCCCCGCGAGAAGGTCCTCAGATTCGATCTCGCCCGCGCAAGGTCGTGGATGCCGGCCGGCCTCTTCTTCCGCTTGGGCTGCTGGCCAATCTCGGGCAGCTGGAGGGGCAGCTGCTCGACGCCGTCCACGTCCATCTCGAATTGGCGGCCGTCGCGCTCCTGCAGCATGCGGCGGAGGCTGTTGTTCTCGCGCCGGACCCGCTCCATCTGCTTCTCGAGGTCCTGCACCTGCTTGATGGACGACATGCGGCGGTTGGTCTCCTTGGTAAACTGGCACTTGACGCCCCGGCTCGAGCATTCCGAACAGCTCGTGGTTTCGGTTGCATCGCATTTGACCTTCCTCTCACGGCACGCGTCGCAGCTGGGGTCCTTCCTCCGTTGCCGGTACGCTCGCTTCTGCGCTGCGCTGCTGCCCCTGCTGAGCGGCCGGTTGGGCTGAGACGCCCGGGGTGTGCCGGCCACCGACTCGCCCGACGGCAGGGACTCCCGCTCCATGACGGACGATGTCGACGTGAGGGGCGTATATGAGTGGAAAGAGCTCGGGGGCAGCTGGTGGACCGAGGGTAGGGGTGGCGGCGGCGGCGGGATCCCTATGGGGTGAGGCGGCGCCTGGTTGGATCTCGCGCTCGGGGCCGCACTGCTCGTGTTCGACCTCATCGGGCCGCTCAGGTACTGCTCAGTCGACTGGGGTGAATGGGTTGATGAGACGGACGATCCGTAGGGCCGCACTGAGGGGTTGGGGGATCGAGGATCCAGGTTGTGCGACGCAGATGCCATGGTGCCGGCTTGCTTTAAGAGTCTGTTGCCGGCAGCCTGATTCGGAACCGTCTCCACAGACTCTCCGATAGGATGGACTCTGGGGAGCTGCCGGTCAAGAAACATGCAGACGGGAAATGTGTTGGGGGGGGTGGGGGAAAGGGATGAAGAGTTGATGAAAGGCCAAACTGTGCCCGTGAGAGACTGGTCTGCCTTGCTCCTCTCCCTGTTCTCTTTACACACCCCGGCCGAAGAGGAGTGTCGAATAGAAGAGTGGATGGATGTTCACCCACACCCTGGACGGAGAACCTTGGACCACAGAGCTCCACACACTCCACGTTCATACACACAGCCAGGCCGCAGAATGGCACCCAAGACAAGCTTTTGACGTCTTCGTAAACGGACGCACGCTCCTTTTCTTGGCTGTGCCGTTGGTGGTGCCCCACGAGCCCCTGCAAGCGAGTGTTTTTGGCCGAGCTGCAGCAGCCGGCGCTGGTGGTGGAGGTGGTGGCAGCAGCGGCAGCAGTCCTCGCAGTGTCTCAGAAGCTAATGATGGCGAGTCGTGTTTTGAGCATCCTCTGGCCGCGCCTTGTTCGAAAGTCCCGGGGTAGTATTTTGCGGTGTTGCAACGCGGTGCGACCCCAATGCCGCTCTGATCCGCAGCCCGTCTGCCCTCGTCCTTGTCCCGCAGTCTCAGGAAGCAGCAGCAATATTCGTCGGCAGCCGAGCCGTTTGGTACCGGGACAGCCGCAATACAACCATGTCCTATAAGGCGGACTTATTAGTAGCACCCGTGGGCGACCAGCAGGAACCCCGGAAGAGCATGCGGTCTGCAAGGTGTGCGTTTGGGCTGGGGCGCGTCGGCAAAACAAGCGCAGCAGCCGTGTGAGCTGCGTAGAGCCGTACCAACGGGATGCAGGCGTGCTGAAACAAAACGGAGTTGGCGGGCGGAACAAGACGGCCCAGTCGGCACACGCGGAGCCCACAGTCGCCAGTCGGAAACGAGGGAACGGTTGGCCAGGGTGGTGATGGTGGGCAGAGGTGACGGAGGCCGCAGAGGCAGCGTTAACGCGACGAGACCGGCGAGAGGATCCGTGAGGCGCTGCGCGCTTACACCCGTCGCTTCAGCGGCGCGGGGGACGGGGGACGGGGAACACGGGGAGGTGCAGCAGCAAGTGGCGGGCGCGGCTTGAGTGACGTGAACTGGAAGAAGCGTGGGTTGAAGCGGCGAAAAGGATGGCAGCAACCACGCGCCAGGAGGTCAACGAGCCTGTCCATTGTCGGTGGAGACATGTCTGTGCCGCTAATCTCACCATCCATGCCACCAGCATCCGGGGTTCCTGTACGAAATAACGTTACTGGTAATGGTCTTTATTACCGGTCCCGGGTCGGTCCTGGACATGGGTCGATGAGGGGGTGACCCGCAAGTACGTACTTTGTAATGTTGCAGGGGCTGTGTTTTGCATACAGTGCCCGAGAGGGCCACCACCTGGCAGCATTCTGTAACCCGGCTGTGTCCTGCCCACATGAGACCTCGACCAGGGCAGACAGCCGCGGACAAAGCGACTCGTCAGTTTCCACCACGCGGATGTCAGGCGCGTTTTCGAGCCGACGATTGTGGGTTCCGAGACTCGCTCGGCACAGTGGCAAAGGACCCCGGACCCTGCACTGGTCCCCGGCCGGCCAAGTGGCTACGATGGCCGCACGTCACCGTCGTCAATTCCAACGCACCGTGCCCAGGGGACCTCACGCGACGCCGTGGTACGGCACCTTGGCGGCGCGCCATACCGGTCTTGCTCCAGATCCTCGGTTCTGAAAGATTATCATCTGAAGACGTCTTTGACAGCCACGTGGTTCGTTGCGAGGACGGTCTTGGACCCTCAAAGTCTTCCGTTGGGCCGTCCAGGCTGGAAGAACCGAATGTGTCCTTCGTCAAAGTACCATGTACCGCAAGTGGCTGGGACATGGGATGAACAGCAGGCCATCAAGGTCGAAGTCTGCACTCATTCTCTGGTTTCCCGCTCCTGGGCAAGGAGTGCCAGGCTCGCCCGCAGCTCGCTCGCTAACTTGGCCATCTCATTCGATCCCACGCCGCGACCCTTGCCTGTCTTGTGGGAACTTCCCGGTTGTGCTGACGAGGATTCGTCAGAGGAGCGCGGCGCCGAAACGAGATCGCTCAGCTCGAAAGCCAGCGAGAACAGCGGCAGTCTGTTGTTGGTGGACGACGGCCCAATGAGCGAGCTGATCAGGATCAAGAAGAACCGAGCTCCCTGTAGTCCTTGAGCCTCCAATTGCGTGTTCGCAGCTCGCCAATGGCCAGTGACGTGCGAGGAACGGATCGGGCTGCAGGGTGTTGTCGCCCTGCCAAGTCGGCAAGCCGGAAAGCGGGAGAAATTGACAGGGCTTGCTCAGAGGCACAGGACTCGGAGCCGCAAGATGTGAGGATTTGTTCCCTGCGTCTTGGAGAGTCCCGAGCGCATCCACAACACGTTGCTCGATCAAGCCTTGGTAGCGTTAGTCGGGGGGAGCATGCGGCCGTTGTTCGGTGAGCTCGGCGACTGGCCGACATGGCCAAGGCCATCATTGTATCCACACCAGCGGGACGCCTTGGAATTGCGCACGGTTGGTTGCCGGAGCCCGGGTCGATAGCCGAAGTCCCATGAGAAGCTTAAAGTGATGAATGAATCGTCACGCGCCTCGGCCTCTCATTCGACGGGGTGGAAGGGTCGGCTGAAGGTCCGAGGCCAGGACGAGAGCTGAAACGGGCCAGAAATCAAAGGCGGGATTGGGGTGCCATCCAGTGTCCCGCAACCATCCGGAATCCGGCTCGTCAAGGATGTCATGGACGGGCTGAGACGGGGTATCCGCTTCCAATTTGCACTGGGCGGGCGTGGCTCCGTTGGCGACCGAGTCGCAGTCTTGGCCCGCGAAACTCCATGGGATCCGGCCAACCGCATCTGTTGCCTGTTGTTGTCGGTGCTGCGCTCTGTGAAGTTGGATCGAGCCAATAGTCTCGGCCTTGGTGCATCCTGCAATGGCCCGACGCGAGTCGACGAATGCGACGTGAAGGTTGCAGTCCCTCGGAGCTCAGCCATTGTTGATGAGGTTGCTGGAGCTTGGCGTTTGCCAGTGCTGAGTTTTTACATGAATCCGCCAGCAACAACGACATGCCATCGCCGTGTCGGCAACGAAACGAATCCGGTCACTGACGATCCCGAGAAATGATTGTTTGGCGATGCCATCGCTCGAAGGCCGAAAGACAGAGCAAGCTCCCAGGTCCATGCCTTCTGCCCCGGCTACGAAGTACCTTTTGCCCGGACACGAGTCCAGAGCCGGAGAAGACGTTGAACTCGAAGCCGTTGGTTTTTGTTTTTCACTTCTTTGCATTCGCGAATTGGTGCGCGCGGTGGAGACAAGAGGCAGGACGTTTCAACCATGCAAAACCACTTGGCACAGGGAAGGAAGAGTGGACCCCTGATCCATGCGAGCCATGCGCTGGGGTCGGGCTCACCCAACCGGCACCCGACGGACGGGAGCCAGATGGAACCTCCCTGGAAGCGGGCCAGTCGCAGCGGGGCGCTCGCTCTCGGCAGGATAGTGCCGGATTGTCACTGACCACCCTCGCCTCGCTCCTCGGCCGTTTCAAAATCAAATGCACGATCGAGTGCACAACAAGGATGGAATGGATGTCAGCAAAACTCGGGACTGCTATCCGGGCAATGGAAGTTCCCGGAGGTAATTTTAACTTCCTCGCCCGCCAGATGCAGGCGGCATGTTCCATGCTGCCTCGCCTTCAGCTAGGTTCTTGCCGAGCCTGGCTCGCAGCACTGGGGCGGCGCGGGCGGTTCAGCGCAAATGGAAGGAGAGGAGATGCCTGCAGCAACCAGAGGACCTCATCAGACGAGAAACGGCAGGAGCAACAGCGAGATCGATCTTGGCCATCCGAGGGAATTTTTCACGAAGCGCCATGCAAGAGCCTCCCATTCCAGCCTAGACTGCCCCACCCGGCGAAGGACCCTGCCTGCACCGGGAAGTTGCGTGCATTCTCACAAGGAGGGCAAGCGCCAGAACCCTTTCCAGGCTGCAAGATGCCGATGGAATCCATCTGAACTCTTTCCAGTTCTGAACTTCCAGGTTGTGTGTTGAAACGGGCAGGCACCGAGTGGCCGTTGGGGCGGCCTGGGCTTTCTTGGCGCATGGCAGACTTCAAGGTTCCTCCCTCGTTCGGTCAACAATCCTCGGCTGCGCAACAATGAACAACGCAGGAAGTGACGGTATCCCAACAACAAGCGTGTTCTGGCTACCTAACACTCAAGCCGCTTCGCGCCACTCGGAATCCCATCAGTCGATCAACGATGCGGCTCCAATGCTGGACGCCGTTGCACGGAAATGGCCCTGATTGACCGTCGGCGGCTGCACCCAATCTTTCGTTCGCCCGAGTGTTTCACAGCTGGGTACACAGTAACTCGGCGCGTCTCCCCCTGACTCCCGATCACAGATGAAGCAGGGAACCGCGGTTGCCCAGTGTCGTTGAACTTGTCCTCGATCCAGGAAACGGTGCTCTCGGGTCATCTTATCACGCCGCGCTGTCGTTTCGTCAGTGAGAACAGAGGGGCTGGCACAAAGGGAATCGACCAGAATTAGAAACAGCCCTGGTCTCCCTTGAGTCGACGGAACTCAATAACCAAACCCGTTTTCGACGGCCGTCCGATGACCGTGATTCCTCATCCAACCACGAGCCTTTGAGGCATCATGGCAGCCCCCCGGGTCGAGCCATGCATGGTCCTTTGCTTTCCTGGCAGCATCAGAACCCTCCGGGCCGGAACTGACGTTGACATCCGGAGGGATGTGTAACAGCGGCTCAGCAGTTTCTCAGATTTACAAATAGCTCGTCGCCTCATCCGCTGGACACGTATCAAATCCTGTGCGCTTTGGGCGGCAGGCAGCGCTTGTCGGCCCAGCCGTCGATATTATGCAGTGCAACCCCGGAGACGGCTCGAGTCGGTCGATGGAGCGCCAGGCGGAGGGGATCCCGAGACTGGCAACGGACACTGTGCTTGGGCGGGTCTCGGAAGCCTCCGATCAGGAGCGGGCTCTCGGCAGCCCACGGGGACGCGAGACACGGCTCGCGGCGGACAGATCCCGCACATGGCAAACCACGGAAAGCAGCACACGTGTCCGTTATTCTAGGCAGCTTGCCGCTCCCAGACTGTCCTGTGGTTCAGGCCAACCTCTGGCGGCTGGACGGAATATCGGCCTCAGATCTCGCCTGGGTTGATGGCCGTCCTTGGAGTGGGAGGCTTTTTTGGCTGTTGGGTCCAGCCCTGGCTCCGCAGGCTCGCGGCACCACAACGGGTCAAGACCGCGAATCGGCTGTCACATGTGACAGCCTTCAAAACCCGAGCCGAGGAAACGGGGGCTAAAAAGAGGAGACAAGACACCCTTTTCTTTCTTGAGGATCATCCGACATGAAGGGAGCGCTGAGAATCCGTGTTCGTTTCCAGACAGCAACGTTGATGTTTGGACGGGACGGTCATCATCAAAACCAGTCCGGCGAGTCCGCCCACCAGTCGGCCGAAACGGAGAGGGGCGTTATTCAGGTCCCCACCACCAAGCGACGATGCCCTGTCGGATGACTTCCGAAACTAAGCCTGCCGATCTCAACGCCTCCTGCCGGCCGCCGCTGGAGAAAAGCAAAGGTTGGGACGGCGAAGATCGCTGCCTGTTTTCCACGTGTGTTCGGAGGGGCGCTTTGTCGGTCGGCACTCTGCTCGTTTCCGTTCACCCGTCGAGACAATGGATGGCCGGGGAACCCTGGGCCCCACCTGATGACTCGCCTTTGATGCGGGACATGGCCCAAGTCCCAACGATGCGGAGACGACTAACGCAGCCGGGCCCAGTACCGTGTTTTGCGCGGCCCGTTTAACGTTAGTTTATGCGCAGCCATCCATCGTCAGCCCGCCAGGCCAGGGCACCAGCGCACAAGACCAACACAAGATGCAGGACCCAAGATCAGCGAGATCCAAGTTGCCGGCCGGCGGCCCTGCCGCGAAGATAAGCGCTAGCCCTCCTTCGGGGACCTCTTCGCCGCCGTCCTTCCGAACCCGTTCGAAGCCCTGCGGCGGGTTTCAGGGGACAGGCAGCGCCCCCTGGCGCACTCGCCAGCCTTTTCTCCGCGCCCCATCCATGCTCCACACTCCCACACAGACAATTCGCCGTTCGGCCCGGCAGCTGCCGCCGAAGCAACGCCCAGCAAGGGTGCGGTACGCAGTAATGTGTACGGTATGTGTATTACGGCGCGGTATGGTACAGCAATCCGGGAGGGGACTCCGGCGCTGGGGACTGGCTCCCTTTCCCCAGATTGGCCTTGCGCACGGTGCGATCTGTGCGCCTAGGGGATAGTGAAGGGGGGGGTTCTCCAACAAACCCCAGCTACCCAGGTGCCTGAGTGAGCGGCCCTGCAATTTCGCTCCTGGAAGGCTTCCCTTTTCTATTTTTCGGATGAGTGGCCGAGGGTCGGGTTTTGCTGCGCTCCAGCGGCGCTGCTCAATTGTTCTTTGCAGCTTCGAGACGGCGGAAATACTACCCTGAACGGAAAGTTAACTGCGAGGTAACGACCGTAATATCCCTGCCTCGCCGCCTCCTGGCGTCTGCTGCGAAGAGGCACAGCAAAACAGCGCATCGTGCCCAGCAAGCACAGCGCGCACAGCACAGCATAACCGGGCGCGGCACAGTACCCGACCATGTGTCTTTGCCGCGAGTCAATTCTCCCGACTGAAGAAATGTTGCGCAACTGCCAGTCAACTGAATCATGCAACAAATTCCCGCGCAACATCTTTCTTACCCGACGTCGGTATTCGTATTGTACCTTCGCCATTTCAGTCAGTCAACCCGAGGCGACACGTGAGACATTTCATTCCCAGCTCGCTCCCTCCTCGGGCCGACCCGTTCGTCTGCTCTTCCGGCCCCGGCCGGTGCCGGAAACAAAACAAACGAGGAATATAAAATGTCTGAGACGATATGAGACATTTGTTGTGTTTCTGTGATGTGCGGTCCCTTGGTTTGTTACACGGCGGTCGTCGGCTGTTTGCAGATCGGTTCTGTTGTCGTACTGAGTACCTACTACCTGGGAGGTTACATAACATACCTTGGGTAGGTAAGGTAGGTCTTTTAGTTAGTGTGTGCCGTTCACTGTGGTGTGGTGTGGTGTGGTGTGGTGGGTGAGACACAGCATGGGGGTTGGTGGTACGGGATACCTACCGGTAAACAGTGCTAGTGCTACAGGAGGTGGGGGGAGGGTAGTTGTTGTTGTTTTACGTTGTTCCCTGGTCCTGGTGGGTGGGACGAGGTGACGAGTAAATTCTCCGTGCAGGCTTTGTGTGAGGTACACACAGTAAGTTGTGTTTCTGTTATCTCGCTGGACGTGCCGTAAAGGCCCGCGCATGGTTGGTGCTGCGTGGGGTTGGGGGTGGGTGGGAATGTTTGCTTTGGGGCGGAGGTGGGTGAGGTCTGTTCACGGTGATATATCTCCGGGAAACCTGTGAATTGGAGCTGCGGTGATGGTTTGAGGCAGTTGATCTTGAGTTCTCTGGGGCTGTCTGTTGAGGGCAGGAAAGGGGGCTCAGGGGTGAAGGCGGGCGGGTGACTGAACCATACTGGCAACGCAAACGACCGGTATCCAACCGCATTCTTGTCTTCTGGAAGTTACCCACGGACCCAAAAAAGTATCTGGTTTGATCAAACCACACAGCAGGCCATTCCAGGACCGAGCTTAGCCACTGAGGAGGCGCCCTCCCGCTACCCTACTGTCTGTAACCAAGAAAGTCATGAAGGTCCTTGCTCAGTAAGCGTACCACACGTATTGGATGAGAAGGTTCGTCTTGCTCCCACTCCCTTTTTCCCCCGACAAGCAAGACGGACTGAAAGCCGAGTCGGGCCAAGTTGGCGACAGGGGGCCAATCAAGGGGTCCACGATAGTTGACTCCCCGACTACAAGCCTTGTTTGAAAGGAAAACGAAACAGCAAAAGGGGTGAACGAAGTAAGACATGATTACTTCCGTCCTTGAGGAACCAACAAAGGTGACCTGCGTGTCTAGGGCCCGGATGAGCTGCCGTTTTCCCCACTTGGCCGCCCCCTTTTCGACCCAGGAACTCCCCCTCCTCAAGTCGTGGGGTGGGTATTGGCGGTACAGCTCCCACTGGTCTCTCTCCGAAAGACAAGCCTCCCCTTCTGGGCCACAAACACCCCGGGACTGCGAGCCGTCTCTGGGTGCACACGCAAACGCAAGGTCGGGCCGCTTTGTGTGTGTTAATCTGCACCGCAGTCGGGAGCTGTTACAGCGGGCCATAGCCGCCTAGTGTACGGTCGACGGGGAGAAGGGGTTGCAGCCGAAGGGTGTTGGGAAGACCGTAGGGTGAGGTTAACGGAGCCCGGCATACTATCTGCAGGCATCTTTCCAATGTACCGTCCTGAGTCTGTGGCGGATGGTTTGTACGGTAGCCTCCGTAAAAAGGCAGATGAGGTTCTCAAGTTTTCTCGGTCAATACGCGGACTTCGCCCAGGGCAGGGATGTCCCTTTGCCTAGCCCTCGTTACAAGCGCTCCAAGGAAATACAAAGCCATATAAATAGATGAGCTGTATGCTGGATATTGGTTACATGACAGGGGGTTTGGCTCATACTTGAGTATCTGGGAGACGACCTGGTACTGGCAAGAGACGAAACCTGAGACGTGGGCCGAAGATGCGGTGATGTCTGATGGCAAAACACAGCCGGACAGATGGAAAGAAACCTAATTTAAGGGACATCTTTCGATCTAAGTGTGGCGTTTTGTCGGGGTTAGATCAACGGCCTGAAGCTGCAGCTGGTAAACACTGGCACAGCCATCTTTCGGATCTGCGGTTCTGGTGAATCGGTCTATACAAGGCTGGCTTATTGGTCTGTAAGCATCCGGCACATGGATCGGCACTGTACAAGCAGTGTCACAGAGCTCTACTTGGTGGTTACACGGGGCTAGGTGCTGAATGGCAGTTGTGACTCCGAGAAAGTATCCGTCTTTCGATGCCTTGGCTAGACAGTCGTTGTTATTAGAGTATAGCAGCCGCATCCCCACGAGCACGACTCTATATTGGACACATGCCAGAGAAAGCAACTCAATATCAGGCCCCGGACTCGATCGGGGATTTTCCACCAACTACGGACTCGAAGTATATTCTGCTGCAGGGCGATCATGAGCCTCCACGAGCTTATCTTAGCAGCGCTGCTATGGGGATGGCTCGGATGTCGGCGGCCACAAGTGTGGCCGAACCAAACAGCACCCGGTGGCCCGGTCAAGATTGGCGAAGCAATAACTGGCTGGCCCCACGGGATTGAGTGAAGGGGGGCCCTCTGCAGGGCTCCGCGCGGGACGTTGCGCTGATATTGGTGCCGCCCGATATACTCGGTCTCACGGATGTATATGCAAGGGTGCGGAGATGCGGTGTACGGCAGGCACGGTACTTTCAGCGACGGAGATCTCCACGGGCGATCGGCCCCACCCGAAGCCCGGCTCATGTCGTCGGCTATACACCCGATTTGGTGAGTGCATGGGCGTGGTCGCACTGTCGCTGTCCTCTCAGGAGGTGTCCTTCCGGAGTGATGCTGCTCCTCGCCATAACACCCCCGCGAAAAAGAGACAAGCCCAGATACTCGCAAACATGGAAACCCTGAGTCCTGACCCATCCGGACCCCGGGCCGAGGCCGTGTAAGTCGGACCGGGAGAGTGGAGCCTCGGCGTTGTGTCCGGACCGGAGCGGGTGGCATCGGATGCGAGGCCGAAGCCCCACAGCGGGAATTGCAGACGAGCGGGGATTTTCGGCAAGCCACTGCCGTCATAAACCGCATGCCGCCCATCTTTTCCGGATAGATTAAATCTGAACAGCAGCAGTATCAGCAGCAGCAGCCAGCGAGATGCAATCAGACGGAGACGCGGAAGTGGACCGGCGCGTCTGGGCCTCGGTGCCGTGGTCCGCCGTGTCTGATCCGGGCACCGGCACCGGCGCCGACACCCCGATCGGCTGGCACAAATCCGGCATCCCCTACCCCACGCCCGGAGCAGAAGCCGTGCCTCTGCCCCTCCAGACCCTCGACGTCTGGATCCCCGCCTCCACCCCCAACAACACCGCCACCCCCCCGGACCCATCCTCCCTCCCGCACCCCCTCCCCGGCAGCACCTGGATCGTCTACATCCACGGCGGCGCCTGGCGCGACCCCCGCATCTCAGCCGCCTCCTTCACCGCCGCTGCCACCGCCCTCCTCCTCCAAAACACCACCACCCCTAAACACAACCTCGCCGGCCTCATCTCCCTCAACTACCGCCTCTCCCCGCACCCCTCCCACCCCTCCCCATCCGACCCCTCCCGCCAGGCCAAACACCCCGACCACATCGCCGACGTCCACGCCGCCCTCGCCTTTCTGCACCGCCTGCCCATCCTCAATACCGACAACTGGATCCTCACCGGCCACTCCTGCGGCGCCACCCTAGCATTCCAGGCCGTCATGGACCCGGCGCGATGGGGTGGTCTCCCCCCCTCTTCTGTTTCCTTCTCCCCGTCCGCGCTGGTCGGCTTCAACGGGTTGTACGACCTGGCGGGGTTTATCGCCTCGCCTCCCGAGGGGTATGCGC
>MU854752.1:0-13405 GCA_033296685.1 Parachaetomium inaequale | reverse complement strand
CGGTGGGGAGTGTTTCACTCGCTTATATGTTTCACTCGCTTATAATGTACGTTATCTATCTAGCTCTCCTTCTAAATACCTAAAACAAATCCCGAAAACGATATAAAATTCTTGAAAATGATAGCTATCTTAGT
This sequence comes from Parachaetomium inaequale, assembly GCA_033296685.1. Taxonomy (NCBI): domain Eukaryota; kingdom Fungi; phylum Ascomycota; class Sordariomycetes; order Sordariales; family Chaetomiaceae; genus Parachaetomium; species Parachaetomium inaequale. The sequence continues at coordinate 13,271 of MU854752.1, read as the reverse complement.
CCTTTACTCCTTCCGGAGCTTATACTCCTCGACTATAGTATCCCTTAGGCAATCTCGTAATATATTTGCCTATCTATCTAACTCCTATAGTAACGCCAAGGGGGTGCCTTTCGACTTCGCCATCAAAGACTTCCCCGACCTTCTACGACCTGTATGTCGATCTTTTTGAGGCCGAGACTGCCGGAAGCTCTGCCCTCACGGGCGGTTGGATGTTCAACCACCAGGACGTGGCGACCAACAATGACGGCATCATCGAGGCGTTCAAGACGGTCCTGTCCCCCCGGCCCGAGTCGCCCGACGTGTTCGGCTTCATGATCGGCCACTTGTTCAACCCCGGTTATGGAGCCCCCAAGAGCGACAGTGCGACGCATCCGTCGTGGCGCAACGCTACCAACTTTGTTATCGCCGCCCTGCCTGTCCCGGTTGGCTCATCCCCGGCCTACAAGGCGGACATGCAGAACCTCTTGACCAACACCATGGATGAGGCGCTGCGGAAGGCCAGCACGAGTGGCTGCACCTACGTTAATGAGGTAAGCAGTCTTCAAATCCGTTCCAACTAAACAACAGCACTGACATGAGCATCTCAGGCCGACCCCTACCAGCCCAACTGGCAAAGCGCCTTCTGGGGCTCCGAGTACCCGAAGCTCAAGGCTCTGCGGGGGAAGTGGGATCCTCGTGGTGTGTTTTACGCCGTTGCGACACCGGGCACTGAGGACTGGGAGGTGATTGAGGACGGCACCCGGCTGTGTAGGAGGTCGTGAGGGGACAAGACGATGGGAACCAGCAAGTCGGGATTGTCAGGGCCAGGCACATTAGTAATATTGTAGCGGATACCCAGTAACGTTAATTTATTTCTGAACTTGACGTGCTCCAGCAGAAGGAAGACCCAAAACTGTGATACTTAAAATCTAGCTTCGTCAGGGGCTCTCTTGCCCCTTTTCATCCTCCTCTTTCAAGCAGTGTTAACTGTCAAAAGAGACACGGAAGGGATGGATCAGTGACCGCGACCGGACAAATTCTGGCAATGAGCGACGGCTCCCCACTCTCGGGATCCCCCGCGCCAAGAAGCCTTGCCCCACTGTGGCACCAGCGTTCCCGAGTCTCCCGACAAGCCGATCGTCGGTGACGACGGTGGCTTCGGCTTTCCGCAGATCACGATGTGCAGGAGCGACGGGAATTCTCTGCCACGAAGACTCGGATAACGACAACACCATGGCTCCGAGTGAACGCACACCGCTCCTCAGCGGAGTTCAACAGGTACATCCGGCAGCTGTTCCCAATGGCAAGGACACGCAGACGGCGCCGAGATCCGGGCCGTGGATGCAGCATCTCGCGGTCCGGTTGCGCGACCTTCTTAAGATGCACGTTGAGAAGCGGATTCTATTCGCTGGCTTCCTCATCACGCTGTCCTTCAGCTTCACCCAGGTCCCGTAAGCAACCTGGAATCTGGCCGCCGCGTATCTCAGGGGTTGCCAACAGGGACTTCGGCTGGCTAACTATGTTCAACTCAAGCATCTTTTACGTCTTCCACCTGATGGAATGCGACGTCTTCTACGAGAACAACCCCCCCTACGAGGGCACTGGTGACCGCTGTAGCCGCAACGAGATCGCTGCCGGAACCGCGACGCAGTTCTCGATCCTGGGCATGAGCACCACCTTCTGCGGCACCATCAACCTGTTTGTGGCCGGGTGGATGGCCAAGCGGTTCGGCCCGCGTGCCGCCCTCATGGTGCAGACCCTTGTCCCGGCCATCAGGGTAGCCACACAGATTCTGGGCGTTCTGGCAGGTGGTGAAGCCGGCATCATCATCTTTCAGTGCACGCAGCTCATCACCATCATCGGAGGCCCGGTTGGGTACATGTGAGTCGTGATCGTTATCGGCCCCCCGTTGGCAGTTACTTGCTGACCTCGATGCTTCTTAGCCTGGTTGCCAATGTCATCACCGGCGAGTTGGTCGAGCCGTTTCGACGAACGGCCGTTTTTGGCATGCTTCAGGGTTGCATCATGTTGGGACAGGGGATTGGATATCTGAGTAAGATTTGTTCTCGTGATTCCTTTGCCGCGTCCGTCATGCTGAACGAAGGAATAGGCGGAGGCATGATTGGTGATGCTTGGGGCATCCGCCGGCCATTTGAAGTCGCCTTCTGTTCATTCCTGCTGTCGACCTTGTATGTGCGCATTGCCGTGCCGTACATTGCCCCTGAATCCCTGTCGGCCGGCTCAAAGCCGAACTCTAAGGCGCTTGCAGAATTCCTCTCCCCATTACGGGTTCTTGCCCCTCAAAAGGTCTTCCTCGAGACGGGCGTGGTGAGAAGCCACTACGGCGTACTCTTCTTATGTGCCGGGGTTTTCCTCGGAGTAGTAAGTTCCATTCACTGCGGCGCTGTAACAGCCTTGACCCGATGCTGATCTGTTCTAGCTGGCGACTGGGTACGCTCCCCTACTTGTCCAGATGTTTGCGACTGCGGTGTTCGAGTTCCAACAGGGCGACAACGGCTGGCTGATGTCGGGCTTTGCCTTTATGCGTGCGGTGTTTCTCATCTTCCTCTTCCCTCGCATTATCAGCAGTGGCCGGAGATGGTACCTGGCCCGAGGACAAGAAGAGAATACCAGGGAGACCGAACCCCTGTCACCTTCCCGCCTGGCGACGAATCCGGAGGAACTCGAGGTACCCGTAGGCAGCTTCGCCGAGGAGGAGCCCGTTGGATCTGCTGAAGTAGAGGATGAGGGCACTGCCTTCGACCTTTTCTTCCTTCGCATCAGCCTAGTTGTCGACGGTGTTTTGACCATGTGCGCGGCCTTTGCCACCAAGAGCTGGCATATCTATCTCGGTACGCTCAGCATGATTCCACTTGTTCGTCAAAACTCTGATCACACTAACGTCTTGCAGCTTCTTTTTTGCTTCCTTTCGCCTCGGGCTCAGCGCCGGCAGCAAAGGGGGTCATGACCGAGATGTGCTCGGCCTCGAGGAGAGCAGACGCCTTGAACGCCCTGACACTCGTCGAGAACATCGCCAGGTTGGCGACTCAGGGGTTGTTTGGCTTTGCGTTTGCGGCATTGGCCCAGATTGGTAAACCGCACCTGACCTTCTTTGCCAATGCGGTAAGTTCACGCTACCAAAAACCATCCATTTGAGAGAGCGGGGGGACTGATATCTCCTGGATATAGGCCATTGCGCTTCTTGCTGCAGGCGTCCTGTTATTCTCTCGCTTCCCTCCCGAGGGAAGCAGGCTCGTGGAGAGCGAGAATATCGCAGGATGTTCGTCCGAGCGTCAGGAACCTGGACAAAGTCACAGACTGCAGCCGGATGCCAGAACATAGGCATCTTGAAGAGCCAGCTGGAACACGCTTAGGGTGAACTAACCCTGTTTTAGCCCGATCGAGGAAGGAGTTGCAGTTCCATTCCAGTTGTGCTCTCGACATGAACGTCGGGCGATGGCTCGACCATCTGCCTGCCCAGTTATGTTCACTGAATCCTGGCCGTTAGGTCGAACATATTTGCTGGACGGAGAGAGCGGGCTTGTCTTTACCCTCTGACACCCGCTTCAAGAATGTGCCTCATCTCGAGCACTAACAAACAACCCTACTATCGGCATCTCGGGGCACAGACTCGCAGCGAAATGCCGACCCCTCTTACAGTCAGTCTGTTGCCAGGGGTGTCAGACAGTAGTTAGTGTCCTTGATGTACTGGGGAGTACTTTTGGGTGAAAGGGCCAGCGTCTGCCTGTCTTGACCAAGCAAGGTACGCCAGACTTGGAGAGATGCTAGGTCAAAAAGAGATGAAATGAAGCAACTGTGGTTCAGTCACTGAGCATAACGTTGCTGTTCTGCATTGGTGCGGTTGTCAGGTTGTTTTCGTGGGCAAATACACGTACACATGTGCACAATCGGTTTGGTACAGCACGCCTCAATGTTTCCAGTCTTGAAGGTCGGTCATACGAATGATCAATGCGAGCTCGTTCTCCCCAGACCTCCTACTGCATGTGCCGGCTCATTCTCCTCACCTCGCATCGGCTAAAGTGATCTGTAAAGATATCTATCCAAGATTCTTAAATTAAGATTGTTTATTTTCATACCCGTGTGCGAGCCTCTTGCTGGAGGACCAAGCGGGGTCATAAAGCCAATGCGATTATAGTTTCCCTCGATTCCTTGGTCTGACTCGGCGTCTTTCCGACCCACGGAGGCAGCTTTCACTCATTCTTCTATCGTCCCGAGACTTTCTTGGAGCCATCCCATGACCAAGACAACGACTCGAACGTTCATCAAGCTTTTGCTCAACGTTCCCCAAACATTCTTGCACCATGAGGTCACTGCACCCTCTCCTGGGCTCAGCCCTGGCAGCCCTCGTGATGCTGTGGCCTGCGGTCAACGCAACTCCGGCCCCATACCGGGGCACAGTGGCATCGACGGCGGTCCGAGAAACAACGCCGACTTGCTCGGACGGTGCAACCATCGAGAACCTTTGGCTGGTTGAGCAGCTAAACGTGACGCACACCACTGATGAGTTGGTTCAGCCGGGAAGCGCCTCGTGGACGTTAACCAATACGTTGACGAACACAACTGAGCGGCTCAATTGCACGTTGCGCGCCAACTATATTTGCGAAATGAACGGCACCCCCGGGGACGACAGCTTCCACATTTGGCTACAAATCAACCTGAATCTAGCAACGTTCACGCTCAACCAGTCTCTTCCTTGTGGAAGCGAGGCAGCCCCTGGGTAACTAATCTGCACCTTTGTCTTGTGATCGAGGGTCTCTAGCCGTGAATGTTAACACCTCGCTCTGCTACAGATCTGCTTACGCAATTGGCACTGCGGAGGTATATCTGGTCTGCGGCGCGGGGAACATCTCATGCTATGGCGATGACGATGGCGGCGGATCTGCGGATGGCTTGGTGACCGTGACGCGTATTGCTCCATGACACTCAGTAGGTTGGGAATCTCATACATGCAAGAAGTTACGCCTCCTGTAAGAGTGGTGGTCGGGGCACGGATACGAGCTCTGAAGAATGTATGTGGGCGAGGAATTGTTACGGCTCAACGTACATTTTAACAACGTCCCGTCAAGTTATTTCTGGGTACTAGTGCACAAAGAATAGTATTGGATGTGCCATTTCCGTATAGCGAGGAATAGGAAAATGTTGCGAAGGAAAAGACGGCATCAAAATACTGGCTGGCTGGGAGAAATTGCATGGAGTTAGTCCAGTGTCTAAGAACCGGAGAGACGCTTAACCACGGATGGCAAAGAACACCAAGGCGCAGGCAACTGGCTTGTTGAGGAACAGGAAGCTATTGTAATTCCCCCCTTAGTCGGCGTAGGTAATTGTCGGAACCCAAGTTTACCTACCCACTTATTCAACGAGCCTCTAGCAGGATAAATAGTCCTGCGGCCATGTCAGCGCCAGTAAACAGTCGAGCCGGTTGAGCCCAGGCCTTCACTTTTACCCGGGAGTCGCACCTCTTCCATGAAACAAGGGATGGGATGTCCCCCGTTTAGCCATAGCTGCATGTGCAACCCTTTCTTTGCGCGGGATCGAAGGTCGGCCACGGTACGCAGAGGTAACCCCTTGCGCATGGCTTTCCTTCAGCGCCATATGCAGAGGTCGAGCATGGGCCGGTGTATTGACCAAATGAAGTAGCGACGAAGGCCAGGAGAAGGAGCGCCCGCTTGTTGGCCAACATCACGCTTGCGGCCCTTGTTTGATGGGCACAGGAGTGAATTCGGTGTTGTGTCTGGAATCTTCATGCTGCGAGGGAGGACGGACCGGACCTTTCTTATACAATTTGCAAGTTGTCCGCGCTCTGAGCCTGTGACCGGCCGCTGAGACAGGCAAACAATCGTCGAATGCCGCCGGCTTGGGCCGGCTTGGCCTTCTTTATTATGCACCCGTGATTCGCGGGATAAGAAGATCAGCGAGGACTCGTCCCTCTCAAGCGGGCTGCCCAGGTTCAAAGCGGGATCTGAGCGGCAGTGTCTTGTCTTGGCCTTGGGCCCCTTATCATTACAAACAATCTTCGGCTCGACATTACGTGATACAGATACATATGCCAACCCCCTCCCCTTTACTCCACAGAGCGGCGACCGTTCAGCGCGTTCATGTCCTTGGCATGCTGGTACACCAGCGTCTGGGCCTCCTCGTCATCCAGATAGATGGTGAAGCCATCGTCGTGGTTCCGGCCATAGGAGTAGTCCGAGAATCCGAACTGCCAGTACATGCTGCCGGCCAACTTCTCAGCCACAGTGGTCTTTTGCCAGCCGCCGAGCACTTCAACCCGGGTCCGGTTGTCGACCTTGCCAGTGTACTCGAGGCGCTTGTCAGGCGTCAACCAGCCGTACTCCTCGTGCACGACGGGCTTGCCAGCCTTCCTGCCAGACTCAGCATGGTCACGAATCCACTGGTCCGTCCACTCAACAGTCTTGCTCCACCAGTCGGGGTAGGAGTGGAAGACGCCAAAGTCGATGGTGTCGATGGAGAGCTCGTGGTCAAAGTCGCCGCCGTCCTTGCCATTGTACGCCCAGTCGTCGGACTCGCGGTTGAAGCCGCCCTCGCCGCCCCAGGTAACGAGATGGTGGCGGTCGAGCTTCTTGACATAGGCGCTCATCTCGGAAACCCAAGACGAGAGGACCTCGGGTGTGCAGTTGTCGCTAGGTAAAAGGTTACGAACGCTGTCCCCCCCGCAGCGCGGCTCATTCGCCAGTTCCCAAGCGAAGATGGCCGACGAGTCCTTGTAGCGAGTCACCATTTCTTTGACGTACCGCTTGAAGGCATCCTTGATTTTGGGGGCAGTGTAGAACTGGCCTCGTCAGCTTTAGATGGCCCTGTCAGGATTTGGGGAATGCTCACATCGTCGTGGTATTTGCCCCCGAGATTGACGGTGTAGACGTCCATGCCGCCATAGTCGGCCCAGTTGTTGGTAAGAGCAACGAGCAGCTTGATACCAACTTTCTCCGCGGCCTTCACGACCTTGTCGAAGCCGCTGAGGTTGATGCTGGAAGTGCCGTTGGGGTGCCACCACTGGAACACAACGTCGGAAGGGCCAGCACCCTCCCCGCCATATTGGGGCAAGCCGTCGGGGATGTAGGTGCTGTTCTTGTCGTTGAAGCCCCAGGTGCGGAAGACCGAGAGGCCGGCTTTTTTGGCCGCCGTCAACCCGTTTTCAATGTCCTGTTGGTTCTAGACAACGCCCTCTGTTAGCTTGGGACATCCTTTATCCAGATGTGGAGTTCACTAACACCATTGAAGGGGAAGTAATAAGCATTGCTCCCGGCAAAGTTGAAGTCCTTGCCCGAGAGCTTGAATTTGCCTCCCTCGACAGTGACGAAGTCCTTGGGGTGGCCTGGGCGCTTGGGGGCAGCCGTGGCGGTAAGGGCCAGAAGGCTGGCGGCGAGCAGCTTCGAAGCGGGAACGTACATTGTGATGGTCCAGACGTCTTGGAGCACGGCCTGATCAACAAGACCAAGTCAAACTGAAGCTGCCATGAGTGTTGATATTTATCATTCGGATTCATTCCCAGTTTCTATGCCGAGTTCAGCAACGGAGTGCCTTGCGCCGCCCTCCTGAAAGGGAAACGCTTGGCACGACTTGGCAGGGACGGGGCACACCCGTTTCCCGCATACTTCCCGGCCCGATGGTGTGTCTTTTGGCTGCGAGTCGAGGTTGACCGGGATTCTCCGCTCCATCGCCAACTATTGCATGCATGCTAACCCACGGAGCCGCGGACAGGCATGGGCCGCGTCCCATTTCTGGAAACCATCACCTCGTGTGAAGGCGCCACAGAGAAGCACAGAACAAAGACCCCACCTCTGGGGAAATTACACAAACCACTCGCTCGGAGACGCCGCGAGCTAGACTTCCGTCATTGATGCGCGCACGTGAAACCCCCCGAGCAGAATGACCTTCGAGTTCGGAGCCAGCCGCCCCATCCAGCATTTCCCCTTCAGCCGCGCCGTGTTTGTGTGGTTTGACCAGCCTTTCTGTTCAGACTCATCTCCACGACGTGAGCAAGTTGCCACGACAACTCGCTCGCAGTTTGAGAAGTTCGAGAAGACGGTACGATTTCTGCTCTGCCCTTTGACGTGCTTCCCCTGACATTGCCCATGTCAAACGCCGGTTTGCCGTGAACGCCCGAGACGACGACACCCCGTCGGCGGCCTGGCCAACAAGAAGGAACTGGGCATCAGCCGTGGACGGTGCAGGGGGTTACTTTGAGGTCCGAGGCGGCGTAAAGTCATATGCTCGTATACACGCTCTAAATGTCTATAAATGTGATTTTGGATGCGAGCATCCAGAATCACAAACCCCAAAGCGTCCAGAATGTTGGCTGGGCGGACAATTGGGCCGCGGACCTTGGGTAAGCGCATTTCACCCTATACTAATCCCTAGACCCTATAATCAACCCCCCCTTGTTTGTTCCAAGTTGGGAGAGGGGTCTTGTTCAAGGTTCTACTCGAATATTATCGTTTAAACGATACTCGTTTTTTCTTATTTTTAGAGAAAAAGAAACAGAAAGAGTAAGGGGGAAGTTTATCTTGCACTCTCCTGTTTCGTTTTTATTACTTTCTTTCCCTTCCGTTTTCCTTCCTTTTTCACTAAGAAATCAGGGATATATATCAAGAGTCCCACGCTGACAAACAAATAAGGGTTGACGTAAACTACAATGTCTGCCGTCCCGGTTCCCTGCTCCATCCACCTCCTGCATCTAGACAACCCAGGTGTCCTCGGGGTTAACCGCATCGGGGTTGTGCATCACGATAGGCAGCTCCCCCATCTCCTTCACGTATGCCTTGCGGAACATACGGCAGGCGGTGAAATACATGCGGAAGCCGCGGTTGACCTCTGCCTGAACTACTTCGCCAGCAGTATAGCCCTTATAGCGGTCTAGGGTATACCAGATCGCCCTGTGGAGCCGAGCAACGCCTTCACGATCTTGGGCGTGTCAGGCTAGGCGATCCGACGTTAGTGATACTAGTAAGCCCTTGTACTACATAGCGGACTTACTACCTCGTTGCCTACAATGGCAGTGGAACAGCCGGAGCAGACTCTAGAAGCTGTATCGTCTATGACAGGCTAGGCAGGTAGAGGGAGGGGATAGGTTAAAACTTATAGGAGTCCGAGTCCTTGAAGCCAGGGCCTCTATAGTAGTGAACCACATAGCTACGGTTGACGTATAAGCGTTAGGGGCGATAGCAGTTGATTTCAACCCACCTATAATTCTTTCGACAATCCGGAATATTGAAAACGCTGGATTCTGGATACGACCTGGGAGTATCCAGGGGGAAGGTACGACTGAGGGCGACGAATAGGGTTGATTTTCGGCGCACCCACACAATCTGGATTTTGCAGCTCTCATTGTCCATGCTGCCGACATATCGGAGCAATTGTTGATACCAGTCGAGGCAATTCGTTCGAACCAACCGCTTGAAGCCCAAGAATTCAACATGCGACAGCTGGCCGATCGAATTCCCGATTCGGAGGCGGAACAGGAGTCGGAATCGGACGATGCCTCCTCGACCACGCTCAATCTACCGACACCGGCGACGAACCGACGCTGACCAAACGGACAATCTACGTCGCCGGAAGCTCGGCCCCATGGATGGTTGGAAGCCCACAGGCAGGGCGCCGCCGGGGAGCATCGTCACCTCGCCGGTCCATACCGAAGAGGCTTAGGCAGACAAGTCCGACCGGCAGAACCGAGGTGGCCGACACCGAAGACACCGACACCGAGGAGACAGTGGCAGAGGAGCCTGATGCCGGGGAGGAAGATGCCGAGACGGAGGAGGATGACACCGGGGAGGTCGATGCCGACCAGGAGGATGCCGAGGGGGATGACGCTGAGGAGACCGATGACGCCGGGGAACATGCCGACGCCGAGGAGAGTGAGGATGACGCCGAGGAGACTGACGATGCCTGGGAGACGGATGATGCTGATACTAGCTTGTCCCACGGCGACTCGTCTGATGCCGACCAGACCGATCTCAGCGACGACCTGGACTTCTACTTGGGCGAGCCAGGATCGGCCGGCGCTGAGACACATGATGACGACGGCGACGTCGAGTCCGAAGTCGAGGAGTACGATGAGCCCGACGAGCGCTTGGACGAGAACGGGTTCATTGTTACCGACGACGCCCTACCCGATGACGAGGACCTCGAAGACAGTACCTCTGACCCCGAGGAACTACCATCTTTAGTTGTCGTCGACCCAACAAACGTCGCTCGCTTCGAAACCTGCTTTGTGGACTTTTGTATTTCTAGTGCAGTGGTATATTGATCTTGGACCTGATGGCTTCTGGTAGCTGGACGACGACCAACCAATCTGTAGCTCGGCATTTTTCTTCTTACTAAAATGGGACCTAGTCATCCTTGCACCGACTCTCCTGTCTCACATCCCAGACAGTATGAAATCGGTCCTCGGGCGGAATGATCTTTCTCTCGATAACCTACTCTCTCTCTCCTCGGCGACCCAGTGTCAGGATGGCGGTTGCTATCTCGACCTTTCCACCAAATCCGTGGTCGGGTCGTCGAAGTACCCAACGGCGACAGTCGATGGCGAGCTCTGCGAAGCTGGAGCCTACGTGGGTTCGTCACTGGATCAGAACCGTGGCATCTCTACGCGGATCAAGACCCACGTCGCCGGATAAACGGCATCATCACGCCGACCACCCTCACCCGGCACTACACCTTCACCCGGCCGGGACTATGTCGAGAGACGCTTCTTTCTCCTTGCCCAGGTACTAGGAGGAACTCCACCGGTGTATACTATAGTCTCCGCCTTGTTTCTTTGTTAGCGCCTGATCGAAGAAGAAGAGGAAAGAAATATAGACAATTTCTCTTCGTTTTCTACTTTTCTATTTTTCTTTTTCTTTTCTTTATTCTTCTTTATTCCCTTTCCTTTTATTTGTTTTTCTTTTCTATTTCCCTCCTTTCTTTTGATTTTAAACTTAGGGATAAATGTCAAGAGTTCCTCGCTATTAATAAATAAACAAGGTTTGAACTGTACCATAAAGATGGAATTTTGACGAGGATCTCTCAGAGCTGGAGGATAACAAGGAGCAAAAGAGAGATGATATCAAACAGCTGAATGAGGAAGAGGAAGAGGAAGAGGAAGAGGAAGAGGAAGAGGAAGGCTGTATTCGTGCCGCAAGAATGTCCGATGGATTTTATCAGACGATTCCGGTGACCAATCAAGCAGTTTCTGATGGAGCCCGGTCTGTCCGACATTATCAAACTTCGCTGTCAATAACCCTGGCCCAGCTGACCGGTCAACCTTTCAGTAGCTCCAAAACCTGGCACCAGAAGGAAAAAGAAACAACGGAACGACTCAGTCTGGCCGAAACACGCAGGAGCATTGTCAGATACGAAAGCAAATAACAACAGAGAATGTCTAGCATCTCGGGCTTTTGGCGCCCTGCCTCGTATTGCGCATGACGGGTTGATCCCCCTGCCCGTGGTGGTAAGGCAAGACCCCTGCTTGCCGACACCCCCCACATATGGTCACGTAATTTCCGGGATGCTGATGTCCACCACAACCATATCAAATTGACTATTGCCGACCTTTCGCTGCAACTACAATACAATCGCCGGCATCGCTAGATTCCTCATCTTCAGATATATCCTCTACATCAGCCTCCAATGCCCTAGCCACAATTTAGGCTCTACGGATGGCCCCAATGCCTGCAAAGGTCGTATTTAGGTCGGTATCAACCCTCTTCCTTTTCCTGGGCTTGATAGCTTCCAACTGTGCCCGTAGAGCCTCGTTTTCGGCCCTCATGATAGCTATGTCGCTGTCTATACTGTTAAAGGCCTTGTTAACCTTCTGGAAGAGCTGCTGTTAGGTCCTAGTAGGCTGTGTTTAGTCGGTAAAATCGGCCAACTATCGGCGAAGGTCAACACTCTTCTTTAGTATAGTCTACGTTATCGTTTCGGCGAAGAAAACAGGTCCCGGGATAACTAAAGGATGTAAGGTATCTAGATAACTTACTTTTTAGGGCGTAGGAATTGAAATACAAGTGTTTTCGACTAACAACCGGCTTATTAACAGTTTAGTAACGTTAACCGGCTATAACTCTAATGCCTTCTACTCTAATAAGATATTACTACCTATTAAAGCTGTTAGTCGAGCCTTATAGTAGTATTCTATAAAATTCTACTTGCCTATAATACTTATATTGCTCTATAGGGCTATAGTAGTTAAGTATTTATAGTAGGCTATCTTTAGAGGCAAGAAGATAGATAAATCTAATAGTTAGAAGATATAGGAGCAGTATAGTAGTAGGTAAATAATATAAATATAATACTTAAAGTATAGCTATATAAAGTTATTGCTAGTATAACTACTAACGTGTTTGATAAGCGAGTCGGTCAGACAAGTAAGTCGGTTACTTTCTACAACCTAATAATAACTATCATCAATTACAATCTAAAAAACACTAAGAACCAACTATAATTACATTAGAAACAGATGAATCAGACACTTCTGCAACCTCCTGGCACGTACGGGCATTATAGCCAGGCTTGCCGCACACACTACAGCACCGAACCTTCGTACGACCCCCCCCCCCGCACTACCACCATCCGGCTACGTTTCTTGTACTCCCTCCCTAACCACAGCCCTTGGGCCTACTAGATTCTTTGTATCTTATACTGCAAGTGATCTTCCAAGCTATATACATGTTCTCTTAGCTCTCCGGCGCTTGCTTAGTGCCTCGTTAGCCTTGGGGAGCGATGAGACCTCTGACCGAAGAAGAGCCACCTCGTGCATTATAGCTATCGTACCCTTGGTAAGCTAGTCTACAGCAGTTAACATTGAAGTCGGGGAGCTATTTTGATAGTTGGCAATACGAGTCTTGATGAGCGTTGACTGTGACTCAGCTTCTCGAGGGTTATATGGTATCTGGAACACCTAAGGTTGTATAGTGCCAGGCTAGGAGATTAGGGGTGTTGGCGTACGAAGCTTCATATCCAGCTTAGAAAGCACCCTCTCTGGATCGTATAGTATAAGGCTAGCCCCTATAAAACTGCCCTAGATATTCCTCTTAGTTATAGAGGTAAAGAAGGCCTTGCGGAAGCTATAGAAGAACTCGAGCTTATTAATATAGTTAATGTATATATATATCAAGTCTTCGATCTAGCGACTATAAGCCTGCTTTAGTAGCCTAAAGTAGCTAATATCAAGTGGCTAGTACTTATTAGAGGAGTGTATAGGTATATAGAGCGTGACGATATTGTTCTACTAGCAATAGAGCTCGAATTCGGTCGAGTGGTAGCTCTCGTAG
>MU854751.1:0-13502 GCA_033296685.1 Parachaetomium inaequale | reverse complement strand
CGAGTGTATTGCAACTAGCTGGTGACGACTCTACGAGTATCCTAAACTTAAGGAAGGAAGAAAGGAAAGGTGAGACTTCCCACCGCTGGGAGTCAACTTTCAAGTGCCTGGAGGCGAATCCTTATGCCGAAGCTTGCCAGTGCTCCAGGTTGTGGCGATGATGGGGTTGCCGAGGGTTGCCGAGGCTCCATCCGGGCTCAGCCCGTCACACGGTCTAACAACATCTCCCTCGTCGAGTCCAAGACCTCGGACCCGACCGCCTTCGGCGTCACCATCCACCACGAGTTCGACCTGCCCGACCTCCGCGGCTACGCCGCCGCCTTTGATGAGACCACGAAATCGGAGCTCGAGGGCCTGCCTGAGGTAGCTGCCATCGAGCCCGTGTACATTTACCGCCACTGCGTTGTGCAGAACCCCGCACACTGGTGCCTGGCGCGCATATCCACTCGCAGCAAGCTGCCCGCCACTGGCCCGTATATGTACAACTATACCTGACTACACCGGCGAGGGCGCCACCGAGTACGTCATTGACACAGGCATCAATCACATGCACGACGACTTTGAGGGCCGCGCCTCCAAGGGTCCTAAATTCGTGACGTCTCCCACGCCCATCAGCGATGAGGATGAAAGTGGTCACGGTACCCATGTCGCTAGCACCATTGCCGGCAAGACGTACGGCGTGGCCAAGAAGGCTAAAGTCGTCGGTATCAAGGTGTTCAATGACGGTCCGTTCCAAGGTGCACAGACAAACGATATTATCAAGGCGCTCGAGTAGGTTCTGAACGAGTACAAGAGGACCGGCAAGCAGTATATGGTGAACATAAGTCTTGGTGGCGGGCCGAGCGCAATTCTTGATTCCGCCATGGCGGCGCTGGTCAGGGGTGGGGTGACGGTTATTGTTGCTGCGGGCAATTTGAGCGTAGGGGCATTCCAGAATTGTAGAAAGTCTAACTAATGATCGCTAAAGCGTGACTCTGAGACTCAATTGCCGGCTCGCGAGCCGCTTGCGATTACTGTTGGCGCAACCGGCATCAACGATGTTATAGCCACCTTTTCCAACTATAGTAAGAGTGAGTGCTACTCCAATCCCCTATAGTGACTCTCAAATGGCTTACACATACTAACACATTGACAGTGGTCGACATCTTTGCCCCCGGTGTCAATATCCTGTCTACTTGGATTGGCAGCACTACCGCTAGGCGCGCTATCAGCGGCACCTCTATGGGTATGTTCTTTTCTTCTCTTTCTGGAGAAACGTTGAATATTTGATAACAATGCACAGCTTCCCCCCACGTCGCTGGCGCCGTCGCCTGCTGGCTGGGTAGTACTCCTAAGTCGCCACTGCTCGTCATGCCCCAGCTCCTGATCTGGGCCGAGAAGGCCGACATCACCGGACTGAAGGACCGCACCATCAACGCTCTGCTGCAGGTATCTGACAACTAGGGGGCCAACCAGTCAGCGTGGGTCACAGATGCGCGTTTCAAGGTGTCCAGTCGATGTTAGGAGGACCAAAGCCCGGGGCTTGAGCACGCTCATTTCTCCTGCCCCTCGTGGTCTCAGTGCCAGGACTCATCCGGGGAGAGGATCACTTTCGTTCATTCGGTCCTATAGCTTTTCAAACCAAGAACACAAGCAATCCAGATCTACTAAGAAGTCCCAATACCCATCTCAAGCTTTCCTAACAACTAGCTCTGCGGTTGGCAACGAATCGGGTCCGTCAGGCATGATGACGGTCTGGCCGCCGGCCTTAATGATACGGTCGATCCTGGCCTCGACGGTCGCGTTCAGTGTAGGATGCGAGTGCATGTGGGCCAAAAAGATGGTTGTTACCGTCGCGCTGTTCTACTTTGCTGTCTCGGTCGTGGTTGAAGTGTGAATGAGGGAATGTAAGGTTTTGGTTGGGTTGTCATGGTGATCCAAATGTGGGGTAAGTTGGAGAATGCAGTGGCATGCAGCCAATCACAAGTGTGATGAACAAAACCGTCTCACTCATGCTCATTCTGCCCTCGTCGCGGCAATCAAGCTGGCAAACAACCGGCTTCCCATCGATGTCGGGCCGGCCTCTGTGGCCTTGCCGACGCCGACGTGTCGACGCCGACCAACAGCCGCATTCCCGGTAACAACACGCGAGTTGTAACGGTTTGGGCGACCCATTGGTCGCAAACGCAGGGAACTGATAACGACAGACTCGTTGCGCCAAAAGGCACAGCACAAGTTGATTGACCGTCAATCAACTTGCCAGTTCTCACCTACATCTCCACTTGCATGCGAGGGTAACCGTCGCGATGGCCCCGAGGCCCCCGAACCGGGCTTAGCCCGTTACTGTGTACACCAGTCGCAGGGCGTTCTCAGCTCGTCATTCCCCTGCTGCCTGAGGGCGGGGCTGTGTGCGATGGCAGCGCTCGATTGGCCGCCGTGCCGCTCTTGCAGCAAAAAGCCTGAACGGTCCTGCGGCACAGCCAGCTTCACCGTTTTCTCAAAACGGACAGCACTAACAGAGGAAAAGAGGCGCCCGTTTTCAGGTCCCGAAGCCCCCTGTTTTTTGACCCCTCCTACCCTAAAACATAAGCTTTTGACCGCTAGATTAGTAGTTGGGTCGGTAGCCTACGAATCCCTGGCGTTGTCTGTTCTTTTTTGGACACTAAAAGTCTCTCATTCCGACTTCTTCGCGTTCCGCGTGCTTAGCGGGTTTTCCGGCCCTTGCAGCGGCCCAGCGGCGCGGGAGCCCCACTGTAGGGCGCGGCGCATCGCTCCGACCCGGGGTCTTCGTGGAAACGACCTGCTGACATGATCGAGAACGACGACACCTGATCTTTTTCAGGAACGACCCCCTGCATTACTGACCGAACAAAGCTCTCAGCATCTACGAAGGATCGATGCCCTCCGTGACGATCTCCAAGCCCTGGGGGCAGGGGGTCGGAGCCTGCGACAGGAACAAGAGCAGACTGGAGGTTGGTTTCTTGTGACCCGGCTAGCAACATCGAAATGCCCCAGCATCCTGTAAATTGAACTTGGTGGACAGCCCGGCACGGGAGGCGTGGTTCGCCTAGCCCTCCGGGCTGACCCCTTGACCGGCTGTGGGTTTAGAAAAGTAGCAAGTGGTATCGATGACATTACTTCAATGGCGAAAACGAAGTAAGTAGGATAACGCACTCATGTCTCCCAGGCCCTTCATTTAAGCAGAGGCAGTAAAACTATATTAAGCTCTCCACAAACCGCTGAAAATAAACCGAAAGAACGCTCCTTGACTAGTGCCGTGATCTAAAATTGCTGAGAGCCTTGGCATCCGCCCAACGCCCCGTTGTCGATGAGAAGCCGCGCGACCGTCTCGTGGCCCTTCTGTGAGGCCCAAATCAGTAGCAACCAATTCGCTCGACTTTCTCTTTGATCAGAGTTTCGCCGCTCTCGCGCCTCAACACGCTGATACCTCCGCGGAGCAAGACAACCTCGTCGGGAACGGACATTATCGCCTAGCACGTTCATGTCTCGTTTACTACCTCGCCATTCGGAAAGAGTATTTGACGCTATTTCATCTCTTCCGCACCGACGACATCCTTGTGCTCGCCCCGTCGCTATTCGCTGCTGGAGTACGCGGTGCGAAACTCGCTAGTGCATGGCACCCAAGCAGAGGAAGGTGGCGTGTCCCAGGACGATCTTATCGACTTTCTTCCCGGTCGCTCCAACCACTGCTTTGAGCACTGGCAGATGATGGCAGTTGTATTCCTGGGCCGAAGCGAACGACGGCCGCATCCAGGCACCACTTTGCTTCACGAAGCTGTCAGATTCAAGCTCTATAGCTTGATCCCATCTGTGGTCCGTTACATGTCGATCAATGCTATCGACTGGTTCGGCAGAACACCACTCTCCATCAATGCTCAACACTCAGGTTTGGAGACGGTCCGCTACTTGCTCACTCAGCCACTGGGTGTTGACATTAACAAAAGGGACATCGAAGGCCGCACAGCTTTGACCTACGCGGTTGAAGCTGGTGATGCCGACGTGGTAGGTACCTACCAGGTACCTAACATCAAGCATCGCAATATGAATGTGTAATCACGGCAATAGGACATGAAACCGTGGGACCAGGAAATGCCATGCGGCATTCTTGTTGCCGGAACGGCTTGCTCAGTCGTCCTCATACATCGGGGCAAGGTCAAGAGACACTCGTCTTCCCAGTCGTCTTACACTTTCTCCGGCGTCCGCCGCCACCGTTGTCTTCGTCTTCGCCCTTGCTACTGCGGCCCAGCCCTCCTATGCGATGCGTAAGTATCTAACATAAATGGACAACACTCAACTAGGGGGTTTGTATAGAGGTACTCACTGATGTTGTTGGGGGGGGTGGTGAAGTTGCTTTCGCATTGGGCCAGGTGCTCGGAGGTGGTACAGGCTGTGATACGGGCCTTGGTGCTGGCGGAGCCTGTCGAGTGGCATGTTCCCTCGAGTTCAACCTGCGCAGCCATGAACGAAGACCCAGCCCCCGCGGTATGTCTGTTGGGTTCCGAGCGGTAGCCCCGAAGCCCACTGCCCTCTCCGCAAATGGGGAGCGTTGCGGGACAGGTACCGGCAATGTTAGCCAGTGGCGTGTGTGACCCTGCAGTTCTGTCTTCATCTTGGCCACCAATTCGTCGACTGGGCCCGGGTAGACGGAGCGGATGAACGCCCTCGCCTTCTCCTCCATGAGCTGCCACAGAGCAGACAGGTGTGGGAACTCTTCACGAAGCAACACGATGATGGCTGCCGGCATTACCGCGTGGATCGCCTCGACGTCAAGCTGGTGCTCGACTCGCCGAACCGCGCCCGTGAACCCGGCGCCGAGCAGGCCCAGCTCGCTCTCTCGGGTAAAGAGGAACGATCCGCCAGATCTCTGGTATCGCAGAATTCTCTCGATGTAGTCCTTTCCGCACTGATCATCGCCCGATGAGGTGTTGGTTCCACCAGCGTTGGTGACGATCAAGGCCGGCGCAGACGGGAGGTTGTTTTGCGGTGCTTGGATTTCCGCTGGATCTGTGATCTTTGCCCCTTTCTCGCATGACTTGGACCTCTTCTTATCCCCTTTGCGCGCTAGCCTCCTGGTCCGTTCTTCGTCCTCTTCTGCGTCGAATGGGGAACCTAGTGTGTATGGTGAGCTTTGTGGGAACCCTTGTGCGTATGTGGAACCCTGTGTGTATGAGGAATTGTCCAGCCCATAAGCCACCCCCAAATCTAAAGCAAGAGGATGATCGCGTGCAACGAAGGCAGCGTAACTGTAGATGGCGGGTGGGCTGGCCTGCAGCGCATAGGAGGCCGTGTTCTGGGTGGGATGATACGGGTGCGTGTGGTGGCCAGAACTGCCCCCTGAACCACCGTTGGCACCGTAGCCCCAACTGCCCGTTGAGCCACCATGTCCATAGCCGCCGCTTGGGCTACCACTGTGTCGTGGTCCCGGGCCGGAAAGCCCGCCCCCAGAAGTTCCGCTGCTGGGCGGCGGTGGCCCGTCACGGTCCCCGTCACTGCCATCCCATTCCGCAAAGTCGTTTCCATCATGGGAGTCACTGTCTTCTTCTGTGCTGTCCTCAGTCTCCTCGCCCGACTCCACCAGGCTGTCCAAACCCGCGATGAGGCGCTGAGTCTCGCGGCCCCATGCCTGTCGTGGCCGCAAGAGGCCGAGATCACTCTGGCCGATGACCTCAATTCCCGAAGCTGACCCATGGATGTGGGTGTCCTGGGATGAGGTTTCCCCTCCAGGGCCTTGTCGTCGGTCCTCAACGGCGTAGAAGCTTGTCCAGGCAGAGGTGAGACCCCATTTGCAGCCGAGTCGCTCGCCCTCGTCCTTCACGGCAGCAGCGTCCGGAACAATTCCTGCCAAGTGCATGTGGCTCACACCGCGCTCCAGATCGCCGAGAAGGGCACGCGCCGCGAGCTTGTGTATAGTTGTGTCACGCCTCCTCAAGACACGTATGGGGACCACGACGACGACCTCCTCGCGGTCGGCTCGCGTCGTTCGAAGGCGAAGGCCGGTGAGCCGCATAGTCGGCGGAAGTTGTTCGTAGATCACAAAGATTCGGTTCCGGAGAAAGGGGCTGATGGTTGACACGGCCGCCGGGGACTGCATCATCTTGAGGCTGGCGTCCGCATAATTGTGGACCACGGTAACGTCTGCACCTGGGATTGGGTCAGCCTTGGGGAGGGAGAAGGGGACTGAGACAGAGAGGACGTCGGACTTACTGTGAATGCTAGATGGCACATGCCCCTCGCCAAGGTCCAGCTCCAAGTCCACACTGATGGGCCCGATATGCCCGGCCAGCGTCGCCTTGAGAACCGTGACAACCCGCGACTCCCATCCCGCGTTCTCGGCCGTTTGAATGACCTCGGCGTACCCTCCACCGAACTTTGCGATGCCCTCGACCAAAGCATGGGACACGGCAGCGCCGATGCCGAGAGAAAAGAACCGGAGCCGGTTGCCGCTGGCTGCCCTCGCATTCTTCACAAAGTCGAGAGTAGCGTCCAGGTGCCAGACCTCGCCGTCTGTGAGCACCACGATGTCGGCGGTGCGCTGGGAGTCCCAGGCTTCGACCGCCGCCTTGAGCACTGGCAGCAGGTTGGTGCCGCCCATGTTGGCGGCGAACTGCTGGTTCACGTAACCTAGCGCATGGTGTTTGGTGTCGTCCGAGTAGGCCATGGGGCAGTGCCACAGCGACGCAAAACGGTCTCCAAAACAATAGATGTTGAACCGTCGATCGGAAGCGATCGACATGAGGAAGAAGTTCATTGCCGAAATGAGCGCCGCCATTTTGTCCACCATGGAGCCGGACCGGTCGGCGATGAAGATGAGGTCGCTGTTGCCGTTCGAGTTGGAGGCGGCGGGGCCCGGATTTCCCAGCATAAATCTGGGCGGAATGGTGAGCATCACGGCCTTGTGGCTCTCCAGATCCGGATGCCACTCGATGCAAGCCTGTGGTGTTTCGAGGCCAGCCTCAGCGTGGGTACGGACTTCGACCACAAAGTCCCTATCCAGCCGTGAGACGGTGTCGGGGAGACGTACAAACGCCCTCCGAGGGTCCGGCCGCTGTTCCTCGTGTTGCTGCCCCGACTGCACAAACTCGGCCCAACTTTGACAAGACCTCCGGTGCACCCCCGTTTCAATCTCAGCGCCGGCGTGGGAGGTGCAGGTGACGGACAAGATGGCTTCTGGAGATAGCACATCGACTTCGATGGACAGCTTCTCGAGGTCGGCCGACACACCTAGTGAGTTGGTAAGGCTAGGGGGCGGCGTGCCAAAGCGAGGGGCGATGTACATGGGCAGAGTGAAGGTGATCAGACCATACCCGTCCTGGAAGTCGTATCTTAACAGGGCAATGTACGAAATGGCGACCTCCAGTTTGGCGCGTGCTGGAATGTTTCCAAGAGTGGTGGTGAAGATCTCGGGCGTTTCCTGGTCTAGCAATCCCGCTGTCTCGTTGCGCCTGGTGGCGTGGTTGAAGGCGGCGCGGGCCGCCATCTTTGGCTTGACTTTGCCAACCAAAACCCTGCCACGTCCCACGCTGCAAAGAAAGTCGGTGACGGTACAGCCCTGTGGAAGTGGGAAGGTGTAAGAAGCCTTGGGAATGAGATTCCCTGTGTCGTTGTGGAACAGCTGGGTGACAGTGACCTCGGCCGTGTCATGAATGAGTTGGGCCTTGACAGTGGCGGCAATAGGGGGTAGGAACCCGTCGTCATGAAGAGAGCTGAAAGCAGCGTTGTCCGCCTGGACACGGTAATGTGTGTGCCCATCATGGCTGCCGCGGTCGACCGCCGTGTTGTCGACTCGTCCGAACCTGGGGCGGGGGCAATTGGCTTGGGGCTGGCCGAAACCTTGCGGTTGCGGACCGGCAGTTCTGGAGGGTTCGGACTGATGGTTCCGTAGAGACGAGATCTGAGGTGGAGGCGGCTCTCGAACGTCCCAAGTCCAATGGATCCCAAGCCGAGGGAACTCCATTTCTGAGCGAGTCTGACAACGGACTAGGAAGTACTGGGTAAGTAGGAGGTAGCTATCGTAGGAAGGGGCCACAAAGGGCTAGACGAGCTTGCGTGAAGACTGGGAGGCCGAGAAACTGGAAATCTTTTTAGTGAGACCCGGAGACTTAAAGCGGGGACTCCAGCACGCCTCGCAGGGTGCCCTGCGAGGCGCAGTTATGCATGTGTTTGCCTTACGCCTTCACGCGCTGGTTCGCGAACCGTCTGAGGTCGCACAAGAGCCAGCCAGCAAGCAAATCACTTGCCTGTCTTGGGTTGGTCTCGGTGCCGCGCGGATACCCGGTCAACAAATTCGACGTCAGGATCATCAGGCAGACACCCGACCTCCCTCCTCAATTTCTGCCCAACCCACGGGGCACTCAATTCCCACTCAACGACAAGGGCGATGCCTAAAGTCCCGACCAGATACCCGCCACGGCTCAGTACAGCATCAACCTCCCACCATGACCTCTCCGGTATCGATCGGCGATGCCTTGGCGATGGCCAAACTCGCCATGAAACTCGGCCGGGCTTTTACCAAGGGCCGCAAGTCGGCGCCGGCCGAATTTCGCGAGGTCGAGAATCAGCTCTATTCTCTGAGCGCAGCATTATCTGCCTTGAGCGAAGCACATGAGTCGGCAAGTGCCGCCTTGAAACTCGACCAGGCAAGGCTTCCACCGTCTGCACGGGAGCGAGGCGCCAACGACGACGACGTGCTCAGGTCCATGCTCTGGAGCTGCGAGGAGACACTCAGGTACCTCGACAACATTATCAAGAAGTATAGCTCCATTGGGCGGCCCAGGGACCCAGGAGCCCCGGTAACAGAGAGATGGAAAAGGGGGATCAAAGAAACCTGGATGAGGATCGAGTGGACCACCGAAGGCGGCGACTTGGCAACGCTGAGGAGTCAACTCACTGTCCACACGAACAGTCTGAACCTCGTCCTGGCCGTGATCAACCAGTGCGGTGCTCCTGTCGCCTTGAAACCGCAAGGCCGAGACTAACAGGTGTGACAGCACCCAAGCCGGTCGCATCGAACAAAACATTGGCCAAATCTCAAGCATGCTCGCCGAGATACACACTTGGTTCACCCAGAACCTTCGAGATCAAGCTGTGGCCTCGGAGCAGCACACGCAGGGCGAGATGGTGTCACAAGCCGCCCAACCCCCAATCCAGAGCATCTTGTTCAGGGTGTATTCCCAGTCGTCGACTGATGGCGCTCAGGATCTGGTCTGCCCAAGGGCTTCTATCCATTCCGAATGGCCTGCGAGGGGCACAAGCGCCAATGGCGGCCAGTCTTCATCTTGCCCACAGAAACCACTGTTTCGATGTCTTTGCACCGAACCATCCGCAGCACCTCACGGCGCCGCTCTGGAGAATTTTGCATGTAATATATCCCCCTATGTCGGCAACTGTTGGACGCGAGAGCTGATGTGGATTTCCAGTGTCGCCCCTGAGCTTTGTCGTGAGACTCGCGGGCAAAGAGAGAGCCTGGATGCTATACAAATCCGCCGATCGATCCAGCGGCCAGATGGTGTCATTGGTGATTATGGGTATTCCCGCTCCGCGTAGGTCTCCACAAGATCCCTCCTTCGACCCTCTTTAAGCAGCCACTCTGGCTGACCAACAACGACAGGGATTGCCGAGTTCGAGGACCTCTTCGTGAATACTCTGGGAGCACGCACCGCCAGGTCCTTGCTCCGCCAGAACATGGAGACCATGCTGGCATACACGGCGCGAAC
This sequence comes from Parachaetomium inaequale, assembly GCA_033296685.1. Lineage (NCBI taxonomy): Eukaryota > Fungi > Ascomycota > Sordariomycetes > Sordariales > Chaetomiaceae > Parachaetomium > Parachaetomium inaequale. The sequence goes on along the minus strand of MU854751.1, from coordinate 3,789 downwards.
CACGCCCGGCGGATCGCCTGAGGCCCGTGTTCTTGACTTGATTGCGTACGTAGAAGCTTTTCCTCGACTATTAGAACTCAGGGCGCAGCTAATCTTTGAAACAGCGACCTCGAAGGAGTCCACAACCTGATTGATGCTGTCACCTTGACTATGAACGGACAGTCCTACACCCGACGCTCGATTGAGGCCGTCCAGTTGCTCCACTACAACGCGATTAACCAGGACGACTTGCTCAGTCAGACGCTTGTCCATCCTGCCGACATTCAGCCATCGGACAGTGCCGAATTGGCCATCTTCTACGGGAAGGACGATGCCATCTCTCCTGCCCCGAGCGACCTCGATCGTATGATCATCAGCCGTAAGAAATGATAGCAGATCTCAAGGCGCGGATGACGCAGCGGCTAACATGGAAATTGGAAGTGTTGCCCAGGACGTATATACCAGCCTGGGAGGATGGGGACTCTACGGTGCTCCTGAAGGACGTTGGCTGCACTGGGCGGAGTGGAAAGGAGGCGCCAACCGTCTTGGCAGGCGTTGATGTGTCGTTCCATCTTGCGACGCCAGAGGGTAAAGGCTCTCCTCCCTCGCTTGTTGGAATTGTAGACACTGACTGCGATAACCCAGCCGCCAAAACCCTTATAGCCAAGCTCGAAGACATGAAAATGGAGCTCTTCGTCATGTCCCTGACCATCCCTCGTCCAGGCGAAAAGCTTCTTTTAAAACTGTGAGTGACTCGTACCTTATATGAGTGCGGCGGGTATTAACCCTCTACTCTGTAGACAGGCCCGAGGCACCCACACGGAGGATCTTAACATGGCCGAATCGGAGATCGACATCTTCCAGTCCGTGACGGACGACAAGCTTCGACTCGTTGTGAGAAGCAAGGATGGCTGCACCCTTCTCAGCCAGAGACGTGAGTGTTTATCGAGTCTCAATACCCATCTTTACCCTGCTATTAATAAACCACAATTTCTCATAGTCGCAGAGGGTAGTCTGTCCGCGCCAGGCGGGAGGCCCAACTTCAAGTCCCCGACGTATGTGGTCCGAATCTTGGAGACAGGCGTCCGCCAGGTTCGGCTGCATAAAGATGGGTTTCAGATATTAAGGTTCTCGGACGTTCAGAGTAAGCTCCAAACCTTGTCATCCCAAGCTCGGCTCCTGACGGTCATTTTGAAGTGGACCAACTTGTCGGATTGGGTCTGGCAGCGGCGTGTGGCGGCTCCTCAGGGCTGCTCGGGCGGCACCTCACTGAGCATGGCGAAGACGCGGTATAAGTATGTGGCATTGGTAACAGGATGCAGCTGATGGAGTCATTGTTCTCAGTATCACTCTAATGTATCAAGACGGTGGTGGGTGCACTCCGCAGGCATGTGAACGGCTGCAATGTCGAGGTCGTGGAAGGATATCATCATTGCCAAGGACTTTCACGCCTCCAACAAAACCCCCCCATGCTGTGTGGGCCAGCTGGTTCGAGCACTGCCCCCATCGATTTGTCTAAAATCAGCGTTCCGAACAAGTCAATTCAATTCAATTTAGGTCTAGACTTGACTTGACTTGAGAGTGCAGAAGTAAGACTTGACTTGATTTGAAATTGACTGGAATACAGTCAATCCTATTCAAGTTGCTAGGATACAAGTGACGCCCCGCCATCGCGATTTCCAGTCAAGCAACCACCCTGGTTCAAGACACCCGCTTTGACAGCCAATACTTCAAACAAACGAGCAGCTCAATTGTCTGGTCCATCAATCGACACCTCTGTGTCAATATGTTCAACTTCGATTGGCTGAATACTCTCTCGACCTCACAAGAAGTGGCCGGTATCGAGAGGATATCAGACGCCATTTTTGCCAGCTTGGGCAACAAAGTCTGGTGCCGGCGCAACCATTCTAGAGGGTCCTCCATAGGTAATAACGATATAGAAAAGTATTTAGTAAGCTCATCCTTCAGTAGGAGATCCTCAGGCTTGTCGTAGAAGTCTTCGTCGATGAGGTAATTCGGTCGAGTCGGAACCGTCTTCCGGGGGGCTAGAGAGTCCTGCTTGTTGTACTCTTCGTCAAAGAACTTCTTGAAGCCTTAAATTATACGCTGAGCGTGTTCTTCGGAGAGGTACTTCTAAATCTATCGCTTCTTGAGGCCAGGGTGTAGAATCATCGCTGCCCAATAAGCAGGCGAGTCCTCTAGAGTAGCGATGTATTTGTCGATCTTGTCGATAGCAACGGCAAGACTGGCCCTTAACGTACGAAGGTTCTGCCGGTCGGAAAAGTCAGCTGAATGGTCTTTTCCCGCGATTTCTAGGTCGTCTACGCCGTCTCTATATCTCGTAGGCTGGCGGCGCTGCCGTTGCGGTCGGTCCAAGAAGATCTCTGACTGGGTATTCGGCGGCGCGATCGGCTGTACCGCCGGTAGCTGATGCCCAACGAAGATTGAGGTGCCAGCAAAGTCAGGGCCATTTATCGTAGGATTCGCTATATTATCGATGTAAATACTTCGCTGCCGGCGAAAGTGATCGAGTAGGTAGTACAAAGATGCTACTACCTTAGCGATTCGAGGCGCCCTGTCCTCAAATCTTTTCGCGAGGCGAAAGACCGGCTCAAGTACGTCAACGGAGATACTGAGAAAAGACCAGTCATCGTCTTTGAAGAGGTATACTTCGGGGAGGCGCTTCTTCGGGTCCCTCTCGTTGACCATCCTCCTCTGGAAAATCTCAATCGGATCTTTTCAGTTGTAACGCCCTCTTTGCAGACTCAAAAAACGAATTCCATCTATATCATTATCCTGCTTCACCATCAAGCCTGCAAGCTGACGAGTATCCCACAAGACCTGGCCAAATTCGAGGAGCTCTTCTGTAAGCTCACCGCGCGTAAGCTGAAGAAACTGCTCCCTTCGTTGTGCGCCTCTTCTGATCACAAGTCGCAGCCGGTAACGACAACAACAGCAACCGTTCCCCTATCCGGCATCGGTGCCTTCTATTTGCGGCTGACGTTCGTCCTTGAGCCAGGGCACGCGAGCACGTGCAACTTGTCCGGCGCCTGGCGACTATATAATCTGATTGAGCCCCCCTTCGTCTGGTCTTGCGGCTTCTCCTTCTTTCTACTTTTCCAGCCCGACAATCCCTCAGCTTCCAATCAATCCTTCCCAATAGCCACCACTCTGCCGAACACGCGATCACAGACAATGACCCCAGTCACACAGAGAGCCTCTCACGCTCGGCGTAAGCGAAGCCTCAGCGCACTCGGAGCAGCTACTGTCGTCATCGACCTGACCCAAGGCGATCTCGATCAGCGCAGACAGGCCGTTCTTGAAGCATTGAAAGCAGCTACCGCTGTCGTCGACCTAACAAAAGACGACAGCCCACCCACACCCCTGAAATTGGACGATCTTGCCATTCTCCCCGTGTCGTTCACGTTGGAATCAGGCCACAACACACGCGACAAGACAAACTCAAAGTCTATTATTCAAGATATAAAGGTCTAGACTCTATACTTGTTAATACCTCTGAGGACTACTAGTCTATTGTGAGTGCAGAAGGGTGTGCTAGCGTAGCAAATATAGACAGAAAAGGTCGGCAGCGATGGGCTGTGAAAATCACCAGGACATTTGAAGTATCGAGCCTCTAACGTTAAGCGTGTTAGTAAATTTATAGAATGCTCTCTCCCCTCTAGACTAGTTTGGTGAACTCTACTGGGAACTGATCATAGAGATAATGTAAAGGCTGCTGTTTACGTTCTATTATATAACGTGCATTATAAGCGAGTGTGCAATATAAGCGAGTGTGCAATTTCCGACGCG
>MU854749.1:0-13564 GCA_033296685.1 Parachaetomium inaequale | reverse complement strand
CCGGCAAGCCCTCGGGCATAGCGGTGTAGGAATAATAATAATAATAATAATATATCTTAGTAATAAGGGTAGTCCTTCTACTAACTATTATTTTTAGGGGTAAAAGTCTTTAATAATAGTAATGCAGAACACACCGTTGCCCCCGCCGATAATGCGATCAGGTATAGCGCTGCGTCCGAACTGCCCCGCTCGTACGGCTATGCGCGTAATGCTCTTAATGCTAGCAGGAGCTAACAAGTTCAATTTCTTCTGTACTAAGGAAAATTAGCTATGTTAGCAGGGGTAGGCGTCAACAACGTTTAGCCATAGGCCAAGGTGGACGAGACGGCCTAGGTCTGTCGAGCCGTCCGCCCGCGCGCCTTGTTCCCCGGCGTCTTCTATGTCTCTAAGGATCTTATCGATGTAGGCGCTTGCTGCTGACAGGTGGAGGATACGTGTAATAGCACGGTGGATAGCTAGAAGCCGGGGCGAGGGTAGATCAATTGTATAGCTGTCTATCAGGAAGAGCGTACGGGTTATAGGAAGAAGTCCCCCTATGAAAGTGAGCCGGAGAAACGATTCGATTCGATAGGTGTGAGGCTCTACGCCTAGCACGGGCTCGAAATAGATGTGGAAGTTGCTAAACAAGCCGTGGATATTGTAAGTGAGAGTTAAGGCGTTGCGTGGCCGATCAATATCGACGCCTTCGATCAAGTGCCCGACTCTATAGTCGAACATGTTAAGAATGGCCAAGGCCGCTTGCTTAGAGGGATCCTAAAAAGAAGAGAGCTAGGTTAGAAAACAGCTGCGTTCGTAGACTACTAGGGCTGAATACTAGTTCCTCGCTACGTCCAAGCCTTGTTAAAGAGTGCGGCAGAATATAGGCGACTTCCAAGGGCTTAAACGTCCTAGGCTGCTCCTCGTCGAGCAGGTTGCTATCGTCAGCTCGGGCGTCATCGCCGGCGCTCTCAAAGCGTGTCACCGCTTCGCTACGGTCGAATCTCCGAGTCACGACACAACGATAGCGGTCGCGGATGAGGCAGGTACTACGTAGGGCCGATATTCTCTCCGGGGTCCCTGCAAATCTCACCCCTCCCTGCAATCGTTGAATAGCGGAATGGTATGCCGGCGAGGGCTGAGGGGCCTTTCTAGCAAAGGCTTTAACTAGTAGAAAGAGTTAGTGAGGGGTATAAATGTGTGAGGCAAGGGAGGGCAATGCAACTTACGGGGTAGGAAGAAGTTATTAAAGAGGTAATCTACAAAGCCGAAAAACTTCGCCCGAATCCGCTCGCCTAGGGCTTCCTCACCGTCCATAGACAATTCGAGCGAGCCAAAGAAAGCTCGTAGGAAGTTATCCTGCGAGAGAGGCGAGCGCGCATGGTCGTATGTGAGGCGAATAAGCCGCGAGCGATTGTATCGGGGGCTGCTGCCGCCGCCGCCGCCGCCGCCGCCGATGTTCCCGTCGTTGTCACTGCTACTGTCCCTATCCTCAGCGGCCGCCTCAAAGTGGTCCGCGATATGGTAGAATCTGCGCCTGGCCCGGTCGCGCGCGCCTGGGCTTAAAGGCGACTCGGTTTGAAATTCAATGATGCTCTCTAGCGAAGATTGGTGCATGTGGTGAGTCGAGGATGGCGACTGCTGCGCCATCGCGTCGACCTGTTGTGGTTGACTGCCACCAGCTCACTGTGTCGGTTTGCTGAAAACTGGAGGGCGCTCGATTGGCTGGAGGGACGCACGAATCGCGGGCTCAATCACGACCCTGCCTCACCTGCCTGCCAGATGAAATTCCCGTCTTGGGGTAGATATTGCCGCTTCTGATTGGCTGTAATCTTACACTGTGTTCCATACTCCTTTCGCGTAATTCTCCAGTTCTTGAACGCTCAAGACAAAGTCTCCCTCCCCAGGGCCCGGATCTCGAAGAAATAGGAGCCTGAATCCCAGTACTAATGCACCTCTAGTAACATTGTACGACACCGGGTTGGTAGTGGTATCCTGAATGATGGTGATGGTCTGTCGGAGCACCGGCTGAAGGGCAGCGGCATTTCGTGTCGTCGTCGCTCCCGGACGAGTACTGGAGGGTGCTTCCTCCCACTTCTCCAAAGTGATGGCGCGGCGAGTATGTTCAAACTTGACGAGAAGAACAATCTGGACCTGGTGATCTGACGTAGAAAACCACCATCTCATATCGTTGCGCAATCCGGCCAATGACTCAGAGACTCCCGCTTCGATGACAAGTGTTGGCCAGTCATCTTTCATACCACGTTCCGGTTTTGGACCGCCGGTAGAGTCTCCCTCCCCGGCATCTCCTCCAGGATGACCATGTTCTGCTCGAAATGTAGTAGCACCGATTGTTCCCCAACTGTTTTTTCTGCCACTTATAACAAGTTGGTCACGAAAACCCTCATAAATTCCGACATGGAGTGCTTCATGTAGGCGGGTCGGGATTGTGATGAAAAGGATCTGGCGATCGCTATCGTAGCGGCGGAAACGGAATTTGCGGCGTCGCTTCTCTCGCTCACGCTCGATTTCGATGAAACAGCTAGGAGAGACGTCTAAACAATTAGTATACTAGTTATGTAAAAATAAGAGGGTAATACTCAACGTGTGACGATGAGAAGATCCCCATCAGTATGATTGATCACCTCAAAAAGATCTCGTATAGTGGTGAATGGCATAGTCGCGGTATCCTCATCTTGCTTCGAGCCTACCGAAGTCGGTACAGTATGTGCCGATGACGCCGATACCGACACCGACGGAGATGCCACCGATCTCGATCCGATCGACGCCATGGTGGAAGCGTGATGCTGGGAGACGTGAAGCGGGTAGACGTGAAGCGGGAGACGTGAAGTGGGATGTGTGGGGCCTGGAGGGGTAACAATCGGTTTGCATTCGGGGTCGAGCCTGCTGAAAATGGGGCTTTCAGGACTGCCATTTTCGGCAGCTCAATCGCCAAGACATGCACTATCCGTGAAACTTCTGGGCCGGCGTGGGAGGCGCCGCCTTTGCTGCCCGGGACAGGGCCTGGCAGGGCAGGGCAAGGGCCAACGCCGGGTGTGGCCCAAAATCGAAGGCTCCACACCTAGAGTATTCCGTAGAGAGGGGCTAGCCCGAGGTAAGTAAGCTCGAGGTAAGGTACACTAGTGTACCAAGTACCTAGGCTATGGCTAAGCGCCCGAATTGTCAAGACCCCCGAAAATAGCAGCACTGCCTTGCCAAATTCGGCGGCCAGAACAGCAAGTTCTGTACTTAGTGTGTAGTTTCTAATAGAAAAAGATAGATTACAGGACTAGTAGTTTACTATAACTAAAACAAGCTAGGTAAATAGGATAGTTATATTAGAATAGTTTTAATAGATATTTATCTCTTAGACCTAGCTATAAGACCTCTCTTATAGGCGACTATTAATACTAGATAGCTATAATAGCTATATAACTACTAAGTTTATATAGTATTACTATAATAATAAGATCTAGTTACTCTTTTTACTAACCTATACCTTTTATATCTTCTAGATACTAGATCTATCGATATTCTCTCTTCTAAAGTATATCTACTATAAGCTCTTTAACTAGGTAAATATTATTATTATTATTCCTATACTGCTATGCCCGAAGGCTTGTCGGACCTTTTATAACTAATTATAAAGGAAAACTATGCCCGTAAGACTGGACTAAAAACCTCTGTCTACCCTATATAATCTGAATCTCTAAATCCATCTACTATGGTAAAAAGGAGAGTAGTTAGATGACTAACTAGGCTAGTAATCTAGCCTAGTTCTAGTCGTAAGGCTAGCCTATATTCTAAGAGCCTCTCGGAGTCTAGTAGCCACCTAATAACCTTCCTTGCAAGCCATTTCTCTTTATTCCCCCACTCGTCGAGGGCCCTATAAAGGTCCCTCTACGAGTATATCTCTATAGCCGGCTAGGTCCTTAGTTTCAGTAGTTGGGGGCACTATACTACTAAGTGTTCTACTAAGGGCACTATACTACTAAGTGTTCTACTATTTCCCTGCCCCGGCCGCATTCTGTGACAAACCCGGTCAGACCTGACTCTGAAAGGGTTCAGCAGAGGTATCAAGACTAGTACGATCCAAAGGGTTTGGTAAAGCTAAAGGGTTTACAATAAATATTTCTTTATAATACCTGTAAGGTGATTTCAAGCACTGAACTATGAATGTATTGCTTTACTAGAGAGCTCTTAGAGTCCTCCAGAACGAGTGACTAAATACTATCTGACCCTGTCTTCTGTCCTAATGGTCGCCGGTGGTCGCTAGCATCCCTGAGCGTCTATCCTGCAGCCTTGCATTAGCGCTATATGGCTATTGGTCTGGACTGCGCCACGCAGTTCCCACTTGGCCACAATATATAGTTGGTTCGTGATACGTTCGTAGTAGTATGACAAACCCGGTCAGACCTGACTCTAAAAGGGTTCAGCAGAGGTATCAAGACTAGTTCGGTACTGAAGGTTTGGTGAAGCCAAAGGGTTTACAACAAGATATTTCTTACTATATTCGAAAGGACGTCTCAAGCATAGTGATATATTGCTTACTAGAGGACTCCCAGAGCCCTCTAGCCCTGTAACTATATACTGCTAGCTATATACCCTGATCGTAGTGATCGTAGACTGATTCCTACGATCCTATTAATATAATCGTAGCAATCGTAACGCGATTACTCTAACTAACTAACGCTTACTATAATCGTAGCTCGATCCTTATAATTACCCTTTAACTAGCTAGCTAAGCGATTAGCTTAGGCTATACCCTGTACGCCTACCTCGGGTCACTATATATAGCTATATTCGTAATACGATGCCCCTCCTCCGATACTTTCGTCCTCGAAAGGACTAATAGCCGCTCTCCCCTAGCGCCAATCGTCTATCAAATACTGCTCCCCTAGTCTACCTCGCTAGTAAGTCTCCCCTCCTTTATCCTTCTGGATTCGTGTACGTTTACTTATCAAGATGTCTAACTATATAAAGAAAACGAAGCTAAAAGTCGTATCAATACTCCGCGCCAACTACCTTCTTACTGCGATCCTTTCTTCTAACGATCTCCTAATGATATGTCCTTGTTCCGCCTACGAGGCTCGTAGGCTTGAGTCCTGCGAGGCCTCTAAGGTCGATTCTTCCCGATATACGGAATACGTCCGATTCAAGTGTTCGAACTACGACGTACTCGGTGTTTCTCCTTCTTAACTTCGGTCTATTGCTTCTCGTTATTAGAAACTTAAAGACGAGCTCTTAGAAGTAGAGGAACGGGTCCTACGGCTTCGGAAGTAAAAGAAGCTGTAGTTCGAGAAGATAATACAGGCTATTTCCTATAGTATCGATTCTATAGAGGAGCTAGAGCGCGTAGAGCGCGAAGAGGCGGAGGCGCTAGCGGCGTTAGACGCCTAGACCAACCCTCCTCCGTTATCGGCTACTCCTCCTCTTCTAGACGACAACTTCGTCCTGTCCTGGAACTATATATACCCCGAGGTATAGTTAGAGCCTTCGCTGATAAGCGACTTCGGCCTCCTAGCGGGTTCGCCTTCCTAGGTAGCCTAAAGGTACGTTCCCCGTCCCCTTTTCCTAATAAATAAAATGGTTATATAGTATAGTAGTTAGTACATACGCCTTCTATATACTTAGCCTTAGGGCCTCTAGCTATCCTAGGGTTAAGTAAGGCTTTGTATAAAGTTATAGGTTCGAATCCTATTATAGCCTTAGTCGATAAATATCTAAGCCTCTCTCGGCGGAGGTATTTGTTAACCGTCTCTTTTTACTTATATTAATTACTTATATTTAGTACTTCCTAGGGCGGCCCTTCTAGCGGTTCTAGTTTACTTTCGGTACTTCCCTTAGTCGATCCGGGTTCTAGTAGTAGAAGTTCGTAACCTTTTTAAAGTAGTAGAGGTTCTTAGCTAGTTCCTATAATTTTTCTATCGCGTTGAAATCTAACTATTTAACTAGATACTCTAGTTATCTATTGTTAATATATAAATTAAGGATCTCCTTAACGTCCTATTCTTCTTCTTTGTCCTAGGCCTCGATGTCTATTGTAAGCTTAACGTTCTTATATACTAGCTTAAGGAGTACGATATAAAAGACGTTAGTCCTAACTCGTATCGTTGTTAGTAGTACGATTCGGTAATTATTCTCCGAGATCCGTTCCTCGATCTTAAACGGCCCGATCTTCCTAAAGTCGAGTTTCTAGCTTAGTTGGTTCGTTCGAAGATTCTATAAGTTAAGGTAGACCTTATCTCCCCTCTCTAGGCGAGGACTCTCGAGCCTATATTTATTATAGTACTCCTTTATTCTACCTTTAACGAATTTGAGTTTGTCCCTAAGTATCGCGTAAAGCGTATATATCTAGTCGGCCTTAACTACTACCCTAGGGACCGAGACTTTAGGTCCCTAGCGTAAATCTACCTTATATCCGAAGTTCGCGAAGAATAGTAAGACCTTTATAGTTTCTATAAGTACTGTATTGTATATAAGCTACGCTATAGGTAGAAGTATAACCTAATCGTCTTGCTAGTAGTTAATGTAAAACCGGAAATATTATTCTACGATCTAGTTAAGTCGTTCCGTCTATTTATCTGTCTATAGATAATAAGCTATTAAGAGCTTGCTTTTTGTTCCTAAGCGTTTTATAAGTACCTACTAGAACTTTAATACGAACTTAGTATCTCTATCTATAATCTATTCTTTAGGCTATATATAGACCGAAGTAATATATCGATAGATTACGTCTACGAGTTATTCTACTAACTACGATTCCTTATATAGGAAGAAGTAGCTCTACTTAGTAAGTCTATTAACTATAATAAGAATACTATCGTATATTATTCCTGTTGTCGTATCTCTTAATACTAGTAGCTTAGTAATAAAGTCTATCATTACCGAGCTTTATAGTCGTACTATAACTAGTAGCGGTTAGAGGAGTCTGTAAGGCTTGTACCTATCTAGTTTACTTCGGTAGTATAGGTCGTATACCGCGAGTACTTCCTTAACCTTCTTTCTAAGTCCTAGGAAATTATAGTGTTACTTGATCCGGGTAACTGTTTTAGCGATTTCTATATATCCTCCGAGTCTTGACTTATAGATATCCCTGATAAGTACCTCCTAGGCAGTCTTATCGATATAGACTTTACTATCGGGCGTTAGCTTACCTAGTATCTAATCCCGTTTTTCCCTAAAGATCGTATAGTACTCCTCGAAGTACTAGAGGGGATACCTTAAGGAACTACCCTCTAGAGCTTAAAATAGTAGTAGCGAGGCTTTAGTAGTATTACCGAAATGATCCAGTCTTCTACTTAAGGTATCCGCTCATATATTTTCCGTACCTTTCTTATAGTAAATAACGAAGTTAAACTACAATAGGAACTCTACCTATTGTATCTATCGTCCGTTAAGCTCCTTCGTTATAGTAAAGTACTAGAGGTTCTTATAGTCTATATAGACCTGAACCTTATATATTATACTACTAAGGTAGGGCTTCTATTCTTCGAAGGCCTTAATGATCGCTATCAATTCCTTGTTATAGACCGGGTAGTTAAGCTATAGTCCTAAGATCTTCTATAAGAAGAATATAACGGGGTAAAGCTTACTATTGTTATCTTGTTACCTAAGTTGTCCTCCGACTATATAGTCGGACGTATTGGTCTTAACCTTAAATAGTTTTCTAGGGTCTAGTAGTATAAGTACTGGGTTAGCGACGATTAGCTCGTAGATCTATTAGAATACTTGCTCGTGCTCTTCTCCCTATTAGAACTCGACGTCCTTTTTCGTTAAATCGTATAGAGGTCGTACGATGTCGCTAAAGTTCTTAATAAACATCTAATAGAAGTTAGTAAATCTGATAAATCCTTGAACCTCTATTATTATCTTAGGTATAGGCTACGTTCTAATAGCCTCGACCTTAGTTAGTTCTATTCGAATCTATCCTAGTATAATCTCGTAGCCTAGGAAGATTGTTTTCGTAATATAGAACTTACTCTTATCCTTATTAACCGAGAGTTTCTATATATAAAGTACGTCTAGTACTTGCCTTATGTACTTCCTATATTCTTCGAGTGTCTTAGAGAAGATAAGGATATTGTCTAGATAATAGACTACGAATCGGTTTAAGAATAGACGGATCGTATAATCGACGACGGCTTGGAAGGTCGCAGGCACGTTCGTTAGGCCGAAGGGCATTACCTAATACTTAAAGTAGCTGTAACGGGTACGAAACGCTATCTTCTATTCGTCTCCCTTCTTAATATGAATATAGGCGTACGCTATCGGAAGATCGAGATAGGTAAAGTATTATACTCCTACTAACTGGTTACGGAGTTACGTAATTAGGGGCAAGGGGTACTGGTTCTTTACTATCTAATCATTTAGCTGTCGGTAGTCTATATATATCCTAAGCTTTCTATCCTTCTTTAGAATGAAGAGGACTGGACAGCCTATAGGTAATGTCGATAGTCTAATATACCCTATCTTGAGGTTAGCCTTAAGATATCTCTTTAGCTCTCTATCCTGAAGTTCGTTAGTATAGTATACCTTAAAGAACTTTAACTAGGCGCCTTCCTTAAGTTTAATCTCGTGATCCTAAGGTCCGTGATCTAGTAACCCTTCTATATATTTTGCTTCGAACGCCGGGTATCCCTAGTATTCTACTAGAATCTTACCCGTTTCGTCGTTCTTCGCTATACCTTCGTAATATACGAATTTGCTACTAGCCGTAACTTCGGCTACTTCGGCCTATCGTACCTACTCCTAGAACTAAGTATTGCTATAGTTGTCGATTGAGATGATAGCGACCTCTCTAGTAGCCTGTTTTATCTTTCTACGGCGCGGGTCTCCGTTACCCTACGTCCTATCGTCCTGTCCTGTTGGCTAATACGTCGATCCTTTATAACTGCCACTTCTTCCTACGTCCGAGGGCTGTTACGTCTTATATTTTACGCTTTCTACGTTCTATGCCTTGCCCGTCACTTGTAGTAGATCCTTAAAGCGTATATATCTAGTACCGCTTGTTCGTGATCCTTCGTCTACACCTCCTATCGCGTTAGTCGGATGCGGTCCCGGTTCTAGTCGGGGCCGTAGGTAGCTACCTCCCTTCTAACTAATGTCTAGATCGTAGTCTTCGTGCTAGGGGAATCCTAGGATTATATCCTTCTTAGTCCCTATATCTATAATATCGAGGATAACCTTCGTAGTCTTTCTTTCGACTATAATATCGAGCGGCTCAGTTTTATACTATACCTACTACGTTAGAAACGGTTCTATAACTATATAGGGGTTCTATTTCTTCCTTTATAGAACCTGGAGTTGGTTAATCAATTGTAGTAAGATAAGGTTTAGTTCGGATCCTCTATCTACTAGTACCGTAACTTAATATAATCTCTATTACGCTAGGATCTAAAGTCTTCTATCCGTCCTACTGTCTACTACTATAGTTACTTCTATTTCCTAGTTGTTATCGTTCCCACGGATCCTTATCTAGAGGATTCTTTGCTCGATAACCGGATATCGCTAGGTTGTTAGTTGTTATTAGATTTTTAGAGGTTGTCGGGCCCCTCGGAGGGCCCCGGGCTGTTTCCCAAGTCCTAGTCGGGTATCGAGGCGTCTCTATCTATCTCTTAGCTTAGTTCGGTAGCGGCGCTAGACTCCTGTAGCCGTTGCCTATAGCTTCGGACCTCCTCCTTAGATCGGTCCTCTCTGAAGGCCGAACTTCCCTACTCCAGCCGTCGTTCCTTCTGTTAGTAGTGTTCAAGGGCCTTAGCTTATAAGTACTAGATATACTCGGTACTACTATAGTCGTTAGGGCTACTTAGGAATAATCCTCTATAGGTTATTAGCTATATATATTAGGGTCTAGTAAAGATCTTCCCCCCCTCCTTATACTTGAAGTACTAGAGGAAATCCGACGTTCTTTATCCTTAATTAAAGGTCTACCTAATTGGTTTTAGCCTACTATCTAGCATTACCTCGCGGATTAGCTAGTAGTCGTAGTTATACTTCTTCTTAAAGTAATACTTATATCCGTATACAATGTATTGGAACTAGGGGACTTGTATATAGTCCGCTCGTTCGGGATAAAGCCTTCTAGCTTCGCTACTATCGGCCTAGCAAAAGAGACTATTATAGTCGCTTTTCTATATCTCGCTATTACTCCGTCCGATACTAATATACCCTTGGGTTTACTAGTACTAGTACTAATCATTCGGCTATAGTAATATATACTTATACTTATATATTAGGTTCCGGATCTTAGTAGGACTATAGTCTTCGACGTTTATATTATAGGGTCTATCCTAACCGGTATACCCTCTATCGATCGAGTCGTTAAGTTAGAAGATTTCCTCGCGGAGCTCGTCCACTTGTTAGATAGCCTCCTCGAGCCTCTTCCCCGTTTCTTTACTCGTATCGATCATTCGGTAGATCATTCCTTAGAGCTATTCTCTCTACTCCTTAAGCTCTTAGACCTATTACTAGAGGTACCCCAGGTCGGGATCGTCCCGCTTGTCCATAGTTCTCTATAGCCTATTACTATTCTAGACTAGCCGTAGCCCCTAAGTGTTAGTAATCTACTTAACGTACTAGAGAGCTACTAGTACCGTAGGAGATACTTTTAACTAGGGTACTTCTCCTTTTTCTATACTATCGTCGTTACTCTCGGCTATCTACTTAGTCTTATAGAGTATATACTTGTTGTTTACCTATAGGTTCTAGTCGAGTACTACTTCGGTAAGGCTAAGCTACGCGACTATAGAGACTTTGTATCGAACGAACTTCTCGAGTTTATACGCCTCCTGTAAGCTTCGGTTAGAGACGCTCTTTACGCTAGAAGCCGTACTTTCGCTATTGGATAGACTATCCCGGTCCTAGCGCGCGAGCTCCCGATCAATACTCTCTTCAGTATCCTCTAAGTTATATTCCCTACTTACGGCTATAACTTCGACTATACGGACGCCCTTAGTAATAGTAGCCGTCTTATACCTTAGGACTAGCTTCTAGCTATCCTTCTTCGGGCTTCTATAGTCTCTCTTGAAGTATCCCTTCTTACTATAATTGAAGTAAGTAATATTAGATCTATCTTTCTTTACTAAGCCCGGAGCTCTTTAGTTAGTATCTACATCTATAGCGCTTATATAAGTCCTATAAGCGGTACTACGTCCGAAGTGCTTTCGCTTGTCGTTAGGCTTGTAAGTCTATAGCTATAGGCCATTTCTACCCTTACGCTACTACTTATACTAGTACTAGTAATCGTCGATCTAGATTACTATAGCAATATACTTGTCGAGGTTATCGGGTCGATTAACCTTATAGAGTTCGTCCTTAACGTCTTCTTTAAGACCGTTATAGAATAGCTATATTAGACCTTCGTCGTTAATTTCGGCCCTAATAGCGTCCTGTCTAAAGATTGTAGCGTAGACCGCTACCGATTTAGTTTACTTTAGACCGGCAAGTCTCTATTATATATATAGCTTCTTATCAATATCTCTAAATACTTTCTCGAGTTTAGCCTCGAAGCTAGTATAGCTTCGAAAGACTTACTAAGTAAATTCCTTGCGTTCGTCGTTATTAGAATTCTTAAGGAAGTCCCTTAGAGTAGGTTCGAACTATCTAAGAGCCTTTCCCTCGAGGCGTAAGGTAGCGAATACGACCTTACGGGCTTCGTCGGCGAACTTCTCGGGGTAGTACAGGAGGTATACCTATATCTAGACTAGAAATCTAGTAAGGGTATCCTTATCGCCTCCGTACTTCGTAGGTATATCTAGCTTAGCCTTATTAGCCGAACGTTCGAGCTTAAGCTATATAATATAGGCGTTAGCCTAGTCCAGGAGCTACTAGAACTATACGGCTGTTATAGGTATAGTGTTGACCTAGGTAACTAAGGCCGGCGTCGGAGTATTTAGAGCTATTGTAGCTAGAGATACCTCTGTCCTAAGCTATAATAGAAACAAAAGGAGTAAGTAACGTATAACAAACCTAGTTAGACCTAACTCTAAAAGGGTTTAGTAGAGGTATCAAGACTAGTTTAGTACTAAAGGTTTAGTGAAGCTAAAGGGTTTACAACAAGATGTTTCTTACTATATTCGAAAGGACGTCTCAAGTACAGTAATATATTACTTACTAGAGGACTCCTAGAGCCCTCTAGCCCTATAACTATATACTGCTAGCTATGTACTCTGATCGTAGTGATCGTAGACTGATTCCTACGATCCCGTTGATATGATCGTAGTGATCGCAACGCGATCACTCTGACTGACTAACGCTCGCTGTGATCGCAGCTCGATCCTTGCGATCACCCCTTGACTGGCTAGCTAAGCGATTGGCTCAGGCTATGCCCCGTATGCCTGCCTCGGGTCACCGCATATAGCTATATTCGTAACAAGTAGGAGGTAGGTATTCGGGGAACCCTAGCCCGAAAGAGGAAGTCTTTAAAGCCTATAGCCCTAGTTCGGGCCTAGGTTAGTAGGGAGCTCTCGGCCTTTGTAAGGCCCTCGTGCCTTTCTAGTGCTCGTTGGTCAATTTTTAGCCGGTAGTCGACTGGCTGAACAGTAGATAGAGCCTAGTTTTGGGCTCTATACCATTGTAGTCAGTTAGTGGTCTCCTGGGCCCACCTTGCCTTTCAAGCCCTATTAAGGGCCTCTATAGAGTCCCTGCCCTGTGCTTTCTAGGCCGTAATAGCCTCTATAGTCTCTTCTATTATAAGGAGGAAGTATATTAATACTTTCCTAGTATACTATAAAGAAATATAAATACTATTATACTATTATAATAAGTTAGAGCTAAGGGCCATATTAAGAATAAGAGGAAGGAAATTCTAGGGCTAAGAGAAGAAAAGAAGAGAGAGCTCTAATAATATAAGCAAGTCTATATTATATATCCTCGACGACAGCCTTAAACGACTTGCGCTAATACTCTACTTTGTCTATATCGATAGGGGATAGAATACTAGCGCTAACAATACATCTCTAATGCGAGTATACGGGAGGCGTTCTGGAAGACTCGACGGGTGTGAGCGAAGTAGAATAGGCAATGCGTTCCGGCCCCCGTCGCCGGCGCCGTTTGTAGTCGTTACGGAGGCGGCGACGGTCCGGGAACGCGAACGAGATCGCGACCGGCAAAACACCGGGCGAGCGGTGCGCCGGGTGTGCTGAGTCAGCAACTGCATCCCAAGATTTTGCATGTGTGGCCCCAGGCTTAGCATCCTCCACAAGACCGGGGTTGCAACCTAGTGTACTAAGTAATACAATCTCCGAACAAACCAATGTCAACAGTGGTACTAGGATGGCTTGTCCCTACTGCCACGGCATTGCTTATGTTACCTTTTGGAACCAAGATGTTCCGCCACAGTTCCTGCTGCCGTGAGGCAAGTGTATGTATCTATCTAACAGGTCTTTTCTTCTACTGACCGTTATGCTAATACTTTGGTCTAGGAACCGAGCAGCAATCAGTGCTCGGATGGCTGGCTTGCAACAAACAGGGTGTAGGAGGGAAAAAGTTTCGGTATCAGCTAACGTATCTTATCAGCGAGTGTGCAATATCAGCGAGTGTGCAATTTCCCACGCGACGCGCCACCTCTCTACTCAACACTAGTTTT
>MU854748.1:0-13599 GCA_033296685.1 Parachaetomium inaequale | reverse complement strand
GAAAGAACAGGTCGTAAAGGTACTGTTTCTTGATTTTTGCAATGCCCGGCCGCCTATGCAAGCAGCCCTCGATGTTTGTTCACCGAGAAGGGAACTAGCTAGATATAGCTAAGTTTACTTAATATTTTCGGGTATATTAGTAGGCAATTAACTAGGCTCAAATTGACAGCCTCTTTGACTCAATATCCCGGCGATTAGCCGCAGTCAAGAAAGCTAGGGGTTGGTATATAAAATATTGATAGCTAGAACTAGGGCTTTTATTTATATATATCTATTTTGCTAGAAATGTTAGTAGGGTTGCATTATATAGAGATATATTAATAGTTGTGGTGACCTAAAAAACAGGTGGCGGGGAATTTTGATATGGGGTGTGACAGACTTTTGAACCCTGACTGTACTATTGGAATCCCAAGGTATCCTCGTACCTTGGCCATGCGGTAGCCCTAGGTAGCCGGCTACCGCAGTCTATCCTGGGTCTGCCATCAGGCGGCCTGCATCTTGGCGGCCGCAGGGATTGGCTACCATCCCTGCCTACATGCTCCACCAGGCCGTACTATATGGTTGGTTCGTGACACCCCGCAACCTTCACATATGATACCGACGTGCATCCCTCCAATCGGAACTAGGGCTCTACCCTATACTCTAGCCTCGGGACGACAACATCGCCGGGCAGGCCACGTAGGAGTGCTACAAGTCGAGTTAGGTGCAAAAAGGCCGATGGTAAACAAGTATTCTAGTGACCTAGAGAAGATCGGTTGAGAAGTCAGGGCACGAGCTACACCCTAAATGTTCAGTCGATCGTGTTTGTACCTCTTGTGATGCTTGGCATATGGGTAAGGACAGGAGGAAAAGAGTTCACCTTCGAGAGGAGGCGAGTTGTAAGACCCAGCTTCGTTCGAAACGTGTGCATCGGTGATGGCTAGTCGTAGCACCCCAGTATTTAGGGACATCTAGACCGGAATATATCCCGTCCTAGGAAACTAACTCGGGACAAGAAAGGCGGTGGGGGGACGGTGCCGGACGAGGACGCTATACCGAATTAGGGGGTCATTTTAGAGGACCCCCTGATTTGGTATAGCGTTTAAGTCGAGCTCTACGAAGGTTACGGCTAAAAGAAATCATCCTGTTTGCCCAATAGAACGTTGATAAAGAGTCTAGCTAGTTAGTATACAAAGCTACCAAGGTTTTGTCTGACAGTGCGTGGTGATATCCTCGCTGCACTACGTATCAAGGTTAGGGGCTGAGTGCTTAGATACAGTGATTAGGAACAGTAATTAGAAGCAGTAACTAGGATTGTTTCTGGCTAGTTCTGGGTGGTACGCCAATGCCTCGTAATCAGTGAACCATTGTATACAATGTCACCCCCTTTTCCTTTCCTCCCCCTTCTTGATGCAGGCCTGCTTTGCCTTCGCTTTTTTCTCGCTGCCAGCTGGTCTGAAGCCTCGTGTACGGGCTGGAGCGGGAACCTCGTCGGTGTTAGAAGCCGGCTAAAGGTCAGGGCTTGCTTCTTTCTTTGACTTTGTCGACGCCGGAAATTGGTGCTTGCGAAGGGGAACTCCAATGATTCAAAGGGTAGCTGGAGCAGAGGGATGGTAAAATTTAGTTTAATTTTACAGCTTTGCCGGCCGCTCCTTCCTTCCGGACATCCCCAACCCCGCTCTCTCTTCGAATCTCCCAAGGTCCACGAAGCCATCCACCAACAATCCAGGTCAATCGTTCGCACTACAACGGTCAGCCAAGGAACACCGACCGCCAGAAACCACTCACTGAACAGCGTAAAGCGACGTCGGCTTGACCGTCATATCGGCAGCCCGGCAGTTGGTATGCCTCTCCTCGTAAATGTCGCCCGGCTTCCAGGCGCCCGGCCCGCTTATAGACGACGTCGCCGTGCACTCCAGGCTCAAGCTGACATCCGCGTTGCCAGAGAATATAATCCTGCATCAATCATCTACACCAGAGACGAGACCACAATGAACCCACGAGGCCCCGAATCGCCCGCTCTCCAAGCACATCCACCCGTCCCATATCCGCAGCAGCTCCGGCATGAACCTGAACCTCGTCCGGGAATAGAAGTTGTTGTCGGCGGGCTTGCTACAACGGATGTAAGCCGAACTGTTGAGCGCTCCGCTCGTGGTGACGCTGCATTGAGAAGGCCCCTCATTGGCCGGGTTAAAGAAGCGGAAGCTGACAGATCTCGACTCGGTACCTGGCTCGTCGGGCGCCAAAGACAGGT
This sequence comes from Parachaetomium inaequale, assembly GCA_033296685.1. NCBI lineage: Eukaryota > Fungi > Ascomycota > Sordariomycetes > Sordariales > Chaetomiaceae > Parachaetomium > Parachaetomium inaequale. The sequence continues at coordinate 11,366 of MU854748.1, read as the reverse complement.
ACGACGTCTAGTACTCAAAGTTGGTGATCGTCCAGGCGAAGTTCTCGACCGGTTTGCGGGTGCAGCTGGTTTTGTTGAGGTCCTTCCAGCTGTCGGGCATGCCATTCTGGAGGCTCACGCGGCAAAACTCAGAGACATACAGTATCTTGCCATCGTTGCGCCCCAAGCGGCTATTTATATCTTCTCGGCACGTCAACCCGGATGCCACGCTCCCCCTCCCCAAATTCAACTCTCGCAAATCGCGGGCATCAAGTCCTCGCACGGCGCCTCCTCCAACATGTCCGACGACCCGTTCTTAATTAAGCAGGTGCACGAGCCACCCCGTCGCCGTGAAATCCAGTACCTGTCTCCCGGGAACTGGTTTATAACATCGTACACCGGGTCCGCTGTCGAGGTTGGGACGTGGTAAAGCGGGAGGCCCATCTCGGTGCAGCGGGCGTAGGCCTCTTGCCAAACTACTGGGGTAGGCATCTCGACGACAGTGGACGATTGTGCGAGGGCTGTGGAGAGGAGCGGTAGCAGGAGGAGGGCGGTTGACAGGAGCATTGCAGGTAAGTTGACTGGTTCAGGACCTATTGACGTCTCGTACAGGCTAACGGATTGACTTGGAAGGCAGAGGGCCAGCCAAGATGAACTACGAGTGTCTCAGCAGCTGGAATTTATACGTCAACCCATGGGTCAAGGTGTCGGGAAACAACGAGACACATGACGCGGGGCACGTTACATTCCGGTGTGAAGTTGCCCCGAGCGGTCCCTTTTACAATAAGCATCATGACTTCGCAGCAGTGTCAACCCCCAGAGCCTCGGGCTTTATCCGACTCTAGCCGTCCTATCGTGCTTACGAGAGCTCAGAATATGGTTGGAAGCTAGAGAATTGAACAGTAGACATAGAGATCCTGCGTAAAGAGTGCATTGCTAAGTTAAAAGGAAGAGAGGTAAGTGAGCAGCTATTTATACACAAAGGAAACCATGATCGAGAGCTCTCATCACATGATGCCAAGCTCCGAGAGCATGCCAAGACCTTGAAATGCCAAGTGATGCCAGATCCAGTTCAACACGTCCAGACGTGTACAAGGGGTTTGAGGTTCGGGGCTTCAGGGGCTGCATTACGGTAAGTCCCTGGCAGAGGACCAATTCCTCCTTGCATACAAGACTTGGAACACAACACGCCTTTATTGCCCCAGTTGAGACGAAGTTCAAGGAGGACTAACATTCTTGACTTGCTAGGTCCCTGACAATAATCGAATATCGACAGCGAGGAGGTCACTGGCCGGCAACCTCTAAATCGCTACCTATTCAACGGGATCGGGAGTCCCATCCTTCAACCTCGTGCAAATACTCGCTAACGTCATCTTCACTCCATTTGAGTCCCCCCAAGAAAGCCTCGACCCTTCCCGCAACCCAGCCCTGCGCCTCCGCGCTCGAAACCACTGGTCAGCGCCCGGGAAAAACCCAGACAAGTCACTGACCGCCCCCTTGCAGGCCGCCGCCCATCTCTCCAAAAGCGCCTTCCTGTCCACAGTCGGCGGCATCATCTCGTCGTCGCCAGCGGGCAGGAGCAGCACCGGCTTGTCAATCCCGCCGAATCCCTCGGCAAGCACCGAATCAGCAAAGTCGGACGAGAAGTAATCGTCGTCGCCGCTGGACTGGTTAGTCAGATGGTTGGGAGAGAGGACGGGCCACCTACCCCTTGGCTGCGAGCGAGTGCCACCGGTACGCGGTAACCGGCAACCCAAATATCGGCGACAGCGACTCCTTCTGCATGGGGACGTCCTGCCCGCCGTCGTCGATCATGGCCTTTACCACATGCACGCTCTTCTCCAAGTCCTCGGGCGACATGAACAGGAAGGCAGACTCGCGGTCGGAGATGGGGCTGGTGAGGATGTAGCCGTCGACAGGAACCTGGCGTGCCTTGTGCTGGCGTCCTCGAGACAGTCCTGGGAGCCTAGATCCGTTAGGTTCAGTTGAGCAGGCCAGCGAAGGGACATACCAGTCGACGCCCCTATGAGCACAATCTTGTCCTTGCCTATCCCACGTAGGTACTGTACCAGGGCGGCCGTGTCCTCGGCGTCATTGGCCAGGCTAGAGTACCCGAATCCCGAGTACGAGCTGCGCATGCGGAACTCCCAGAGCGAGTAGCCCAGTGCGGACGACTCTAGCATCTTGGCGAGGACCGAGAGGTCGGTGGCGTGTGGGCCGCTGGTCAGCCCGCCGATGAAGACGAGCGCATTCCGGGCGCTGGGCTGGCCCCTCTCGTAGGCGCAGGCGTCGGGAGTCGGGGAGGGGAACGGGTGGACTGTGACTTGGAAAGGGGCGGGGGGTACAATGGTTGGTTGGAGAAGGTGAGTTGGCGGGATGAGTTGGAGGTACTGGATTGATGCTTTGTCTGTGGGAGTTGCGACTATATACTAATGTTCGGCGCAGGGCATGGGTGTAAGTCGGCGAATACGAATACGCCAGTGGATCCGGAGCTTACAGGCTAGCTCTGCGCGACAAAGCCATCCTTCGGACGCGTCATGAATCCACCACCAGCATACAATCGATATTTCTTTGGTCTATACCTGATCTGTTGGGAATGGAGACCGGGGATGGATTGCGTAGGCAGGCCGTTCACATTCAGGGGCAAAATCTGCCCAGAAGCATCTCTTGATTGCTTGGCTTCCAGTGCAGATTGGAAGCAGACCTACAGCTCCTTCTTCCTCTTCTTTTATCCTTTACTTCTACCGCTTTACTTCATTCTATCTCCTTTCATACCCGTTTTCTATCTTTCCCAAGTTGTCGCTGCTCGGTGCATTTGGTAGTGGACCAATCAGGCAGCGAATTGGCATGCAATTTAAGGGGCCGCTTTTCTGACTCCACGTCTCAACTGCCGCTCCCATTTTGACCTCTTACATCTTTCCCGACGCTCGTTTGGACACATTCATCCAGCTAATCCAGCGCCATGGCCTTCCTCTGCGCTTACTGTGACAAGTGCTGCGCGACGCAAGCCGGCCTCGCGGCGCACTCTCGCGCAAAAGGACACCCGTACTGCGAGAGCTGCGACCGCACGTTTGTGGATGAGGATGCTCTGGACAAGCACCTAACACACTCGTCGGTCCACGGTAGCCCTCCAGTAGCCCACGGCCCTCCAGTAGCACCGTACTGCGAGAGATGCAACCGCTCGTTCGTGGACAACAATGCTCTGGACCAGCATCTGAGACACTCGACGGCCCACGCCAGCCCCCCGTCAACAGCGAGTTCTCCTGCTCCGCCCGCCCCTGTGGATTGGACGCCCCCGCGATTTTATATTTCGCCAGGACTGCTACTTTCGCTCCAGCTGGCTACCGACGAGATCTGGGCTGCCGAACAAGCGGCAAAACGGTTGATGGGAACTGCATCCTCCCCCGAGAAAACAGCACACGACTGCGAGAGATGCGCCCGGACCTTTGGGAGCGCCGAGGCGTTGTTGCAGCACGAGAAAGATTCCCCCGCTCATGCGCACGCCCCCGGCGCCGCCGCCCTTACCCCATCCCACAAGCCAAAAGGAACCAACTGCGAGACATGCTGCCGGGAGTTTGAGACTGCCGCGGCTTTGTTGCAGCACGAAAGAGACTCCCCAGATCATGCGCAGGCCGGGGCTGCACACGCAACGACCTCCGTTCTTCCACCCCCAAAGGCAAAAGGACAAACCGACTGCAAGGCCTGCTGCCGGACCTTTGTGAGCGCCGAGGCTTTGCGGCAGCACGAAACAGATTCCCCAGCTCATAACCAACCCATCACCCACCGCGGCAACACCTACACCCGGCTCTCTGTCCCCGAGCAGTCCTCCCTCTACCTCAAACTCTTCCAATCCCGCCACTCCCGCGCCCGGCTCAGCCTCGAAAACTACGCCTTCACCCCAACCGCCAGCCTCACCGCAACCCCCAAGCCCCACCCGCGCCACCCCATGCGCAAAGCCCTCGTCCTGGACTGCGAGATGGCCGGCGGCGCAGGCCTCCCCGACCAAGTTGTCGCCATCTCCGTCATCGACTTTTTGACAGGGGAAACGCTGCTCAACGCGCTGGTCGAGCCCTCCGGCCCCATCACGCAGTGGCGCAGCCAGATCACGGGTATCACGCGCGCGCGCATGGCGGCCGCGGTCGCGGATGGGAGTGCGCTCGGCGGCAGGGCCGAGGCCGTGGCGCGGCTGTTTGAGCTACTGGACCAGGACACGGTGCTGGTGGGGCACTCGATGCAGAACGACCTGCGAGTGTTGGGGTTGCTGCACGGGCGGATTGTGGACACGGGGATCCTGACGGCGAAGGCGTCGGGGCGGTTTGGGGAGGACGAGAGGGTGCGGCGGACGGTGGGGTTGGAGCGGCTGTGTCGCGAGTTGGCTGGCGTAGAGATTCGTGGCGGTGGGGGCGGGGGGTGTCATAATAGCTTGGAGGATGTGCTCGCCACCAGGGAGGTGGTGATTTGGTGTTTGCGGCATCCGGAGGAGCTGAAGGCGTGGGCGGTGAGGAATTGGCCGGTTGATTGTGGGGTTAACTGGGGCAAGGGCGGCAATAGAAGGGCGCGCGGGGGCAACCGATTTGAGATGGAGAGGCTATCGAAGTACTACGGGGATCCGTGAGATGATGATGACGAGGTGCTTCGCTGGGAGGATGTGGTCGATTACGATACGTGGCCCAAGTCCCCACCTGACTGGTCCGACTTAGGCGGTCGCTATGGCTTGTTGTTGTAGTTGTAGTTGTAGTAGTAGTAGCTGTTGTTGTTGTTGTTGTTGTCCGGGGGCGGCCGCGAAGCGGACACGCCAGATACCTCAGGTATAGGCACGGGCTAAGCTAGGGCTTACATACAGAGGGTATCACCCATATATCAACTCACACGCACAGCGCCTTCAGCAGCAGTGATGCTTTGCCAGCACGGTATCGCCACCGCCTCCAGTCCCCGGGGCTACAGTTGAAGAAATGTTCGGGAGCATGCGCTCACCCAGCCCTACCAGCCGGTAGCCCTTTCCTACACGGGAGCGCTTCGACGGCGTTGTACCTGTTGTCAACCAAGGGCATGGCCCGTGAGTATGGCCGTAGGCCAGATGGGTGAACAGGAAAACAGGCAAGCACTAGCAAAAGAAAACAGTCCTGCACCAAACTACTAATCTCGAGAACCGTCCGGTTTCGTCTATTCCTTCCCGCTCCGCAACTACTAATTAGATACACGATAATACTAAATACATGACGTGGATCTCTGTGCGGCCGCTCGGCTCGGCTGTCCTTTCCAGTCCCCGTTGCGGATCTAAGCGAAATCGGGGATTTTGTTGGCCGGGGTGGTGAGTCCGTCTCCGTTGTACCGCTTGACCAGCACCTGTGCTGCCGACGGGCGGGCTGTCGGGTCAGGGCGTGCCCATTTTTCGAAAGCGGGAACAGACAGGCAGGTTGGCCGCTGACAGGACGGCGTCCTTGATCTCTTCGTAGTTGGTGCTCGTCTCCTCGAGCCGGCGGAGGCCGCCCACATCCAGCATCCAAACGACGGTGACGAACAGCGACTAAATGTCGACTTTGGGTGTCTGTTCGCCTGCAGCAGCGTGCACCTCTGGGGCCATGTAGAAGGGGGAGCCGGCGTTGGGTGCTACCGCAATCTGGTACTGGTGGCTGCTGAGGTCAAAGTCGGCGAGCTGGAACTCGTACCCCCTGTCCTGCCCCTTGTACAGAATTTTCTCTGGCTTGAGGTCTCGGTGGATGATGCCCTGTGCCGCGAGGTAGTCGAGTGCTTGGAGCATGTCGTGACACATCCTGCCAGCATGATCGTATGCGCGGATGGACCCGGAGCCGAGGACCAGTGAGCGGAGGGTGCCGTCCTTCAGGCTCATGAAGATCTCGGGCTTCTGTTCCTCCCAGCCCTGGGAAGCAATGTAGTCGACAATGTTTTTCTAAAGGACATTAGAGCGCGCTCACGTCGTGACACAGGGGGGTCCGGCTTACATGCTTGATGCTGGATAGAATCTCGACTTCTCGCTTCAACAGCGCCCACGGAGGCGGGCCGCCAGGGTTGATGGGCTGGGTTATGACCTTGACTGCCATCCTCGTCCCGTGATCCAGATCGAGCCCGTCATAAACCTCGCCAAATCGGCCAACTCCCAGGCTCTCCCGTGGCTTCCATCTGATCCTCGGCTGCCGTGGTCCCAGCGCGTGAATCCTTGTTTCCATGCCGGTCGGCGCAACTGTGTCTGATCCGATCACGGATCTTGCAAGATGGGGATTTTCCTCCAGGCGTGAGCCTTCCCGCTCGGCGAGCTTGCCGGGTAGAACAGCCGGATCGTAATGCCACTAGAGCCGGAACTGCACCAGGTCCCGCCCGACACCGTCCATGCCGATGATGGTGTTCATGCCTTTCTCGACCACGACTCTGCGGAGGCGGCCGTGCTCGAACGGCACCGCATTCTCATCAAACACCTGGCTGCTCTGGCTGGCCGACCTGTCGTAGAACATGACCACGTTGGTCTCCCGGTCGATCTCGAATGAGCACTGGACTTTGGCAATTTCAGTGCCTCGTACGTGGATGTTCCCCATGCGCCCAAGCGTCGCCAGGGCCGCACTGTCTCCCAGCCGCGACCGGACGTGGCCGATATTCAGAACCGTGAGGGTAAGCCGCTTGGGAGTTGTAAATTAGGATGCAAGGTGCGCGTTGCTTGGGTCTGTGATTGCCGCTTCAGCCCCGCGGGTGAGGGCCTCTAGCGAGAAAAGTGTCAGTGGGTGAGGCTGCAGCGAGACCATGTTGGAGGAGGTGTCAACGGCGAAGAAGGACGGCTGGTGCGAGATGTGGAAATGGGAGGCAAGGGAGAAGCAGGAGATGAATTCCATGCCGGCCCTCCCGCTCCTCTTATCATGGGCTAGCTGGCAGGCCGTGGGAGGAGTGGCCCTGAAGCATGGGTGAGACGTAAGCCGCTGCTTTCTGAGCTGCATGTTAACTACCCTCTTGAAAATGCCTCCTCGCGCACTCGCGTCTCTTGTTCAACCGCGACACCACGCATCAAAGATGACCATTCACCATGCCAACCGACATTCAAGGAGAGGGCCTGCACATTGCGCACGACGCTCTGGCGGCGCTGGCTGAGAACCCCGAGCTTCTCGACCGTGCAAGAGCCAGATTCAGCGAAACCCCCCGGTACTACCCGAGCTACCGGAGCCTCTTGGGAAGCCCGACCCAACCGCCCAGCCCCGACCGGCGCAGCGAAGCGCAGAAGCGCCGCGAGCGAAAGCGCATTGAGATCAAGTTCGAACAAGAAGCTTCAATGGTGTTCAGACAGTTTGATGACCAAACGTGCGAGGAACTGGAGCGCCTTTATTGCCAGCCGGGCTACCAACGGCCGCCCGGCGTGGAGGGCTTCGACGGGCACGCCCACCTTAATGTCAAGACTCGCTGGACCGAGCAGGGCATCTGGCGGGAAGGCTACGACCTCCAATGGCCAGTTCAGAGGCTGTGGAAGCACGAGGAACTACCGTCGGGCTGCGAGGCCTCCGAGGAGCGCGAGCGTGACGCGCCGCGCCCGTACCACCAGTTCGTCTACCACGTCTCCAAGGAACGCGAGCGCATCCAGGACGAATTGAACCCCAAGACACAGCCCCCGGGACACGGGAACTTTGGCCGCTTCGGCCCGCCCCCGGCAGCGGACTCGGCAGCCCGGGCGCAGGAGGGCCCCGTCGCCGTCCCTCCCGACATCAACACGACGGCATACGAGCGCGTCAAGAGCCTCTGGATAAAGCGCAACATCTGGAACGTCAAGTGGGGCGTGCTGCCCGGCATGGCGTGGAAGCACGAGCGGCCGTTTGACGAGATGCTCGAGGAGGCGCTGGCTGCCGAGACGCCCACAAAGGCACCGACAGCGCCCCAGGCCATCTCGACCGCCGAAATGCTCGAGAACGCCATCTCGCCGCCGAACTCGGCGGCGGGGGGCGTGCGCTCGCCGGGCGGCTTCGGCGAGGACGCAAAAAAGAGGCTGGCAGAGCTCGACAAGGCCCTTTTCGATACACTCAGAGGGGTTAGCAACAACGGGGTGGGCACCCTGAAGATGCCCGACACTCTCGACACGGGGTCCGTCGCCCTGGGGCCGGTGCATTCATCCAAGGTGTCCAAGCGGGGGAAGGTGGGCCGGCCTGCCCCGCAGAGGAGGAGAGCCGTCGCGTTGGAGTCGGGTAGTCTGGCGGGCCCTCCCCGGAGGAGCAAGCGGCTGCAGGCGCTGCGGGACAGCAAGTCTGCGGCGACGGCGCGGGGCCTGAGGTAAGGTATGAGGCAGGGAGCGGGCAGGGAGGTTGCTGTACATACACACGGACGGCCTTCGAGGAGGACGGAAGCTTTAGCATTGTAGAGCGCCAAAAAGAACTAGAAGCATGGATAGAAGGGGTTTCTTGGAGTAATTAGACCATCGTAATTTGTTCGTCCTTTCTCGTCCCACTGCCCTGTCTCACTGTGATGTGTGTCGCCCCGCTTCGTTGAGTCTGCTTGCCCACTCCGTGCTCTACCTCGCTCTGCTCCGTCCCCCCACGTCAACTCGTCCTGCATCACCTCCCTCCTCCGCGTCACGACACGCTCCTCCACGCCACTGCGGCGGCAGCCGTGTGCCCATCTGCATCTCCCACAAGGTTTTGTCAAACCGCCCTTGCTTCAGAGCCTGGGCGTCGCCAGCGTACAGGAAGGTCTTGCCAAAGGCTGGCTCTCCTCCCGGGGCGTCGGTGAAGTATATCTTGCACGGCGCCAGTTCGTACGCGCTGGTCTCTTAGTAGGCCAGCTTGTATTCCTCCTCGACGGACTGCACCAGGTAAGCACAGCCCGTCACTGTCGACCCCGTTTCGCCGTCAAAAAGCGCCTTGTATTGGCCCCAGTTGGTCAGCTCGTAGCCGTAGACTTTGGCGTCTCGCAGGATCACATCTGCCTCGAGACCCAGGACGCCCTTGAGTATGTCGGGCCTCATCAGGGCGCCGTAGAAGAAGGCTAACCAACGGGGCCCGGAGAGGTGGAGGAGGAGGGATCCCCGGGGCGGGGTTTCCGGGCGGCTTTGAGCCCGCCGAACCAGCAGACGGCGGATCAAATTCGGACATGAGTGTATGAAGGAGCGGTACAAACAGTAGCTGGTAGGATTTTAGGTAAAGTTGAATCCTCCACCTTTCCGAGTGGTTGGGATACAATGCAACAACTTGTGAAGTTGTGCGGATGCAACTGAAATGGAAACGGCACGGGGCCAGTGCCTTTATAAGTCCGTGCACCCACCTCCCGATCAGGCCACCAACCGATCAATTTTCCCCATCTGCCTCCCCCTTTTCAGTATCTACAGGAGGGTCGAAGATCGACCATTCCAGGCATATATCTTCAAATATATATCCAATCACCTTTTCTAAGGGTTCTAGCTACTTCGTAAGTGCCTTTTTAGCTTATATAATCTATTCAATCTAAGTAAACTAGGTATTGAGATCTATCCTGACTTTCTTCTTTTTTTTCAGCCTTAGTCTATATACCTTAGCTTCTAATACCTAGATCTTCTGTTCCTGACTAGCTATATTGATAGCTATATTATCTAGGCTTTTACCTACCTTTTTAAAAAGAATCCTAGCGACTAGGTCTATTGTTTATAGTTATCGTAGATAGATATTTGTTGATACTAATTAATCTATAGACCTCCTAGCTATAGCTTAGAGTCTTGATTAGCCGACGACTAACTAGCTGGCTAGCTAGCTGACTAGCTGGCTAGCTGACTGGCTGACTAGCTAGCTCGTTAGTTAAGTTCAACAGTAGATAGCTTATTAGGAGCTTATCTAGATTGACTAGCTATAAGCCTAATGCCTTCTAGCTACTTCGGATGTTCCTTTCTGTAATAGTATCCTTCCTGGCTTATATATAATACTATAAGAAGAGCCTCTTACTAATAGGGGCGTAGTCTATTATTATAGTGAGGTCATTGATACTACGGCGATAAGTAGTCTTTAAGAGAGAGAAAATAGATAGGTCGAGAGGCTATAGAGTGTAGGAGGTATAAGCTAGTAAGAAGAGGAGGTAGATATTATTAGAAAAATAGGTCTAATATACGTAATAAGGAGTAGAATAGATAAGCGAGTAGAATATCCTCTACTACCTTACTAAACTCTATCCCGAATTACGAAATAATAATATTAGGAACTAACTATAATTATATTAGAAACAGCTGAATTAGATACTTCTATAGCCTCCTAGCAAGTACAGGTATTATAGCTAGGCTTGCTATATATACTATAGTACCGAACCCTCCCCCCCCTATATCACTACCCTCTAGCTATATTTCCTATACTCCCTCCTCACCTATAGCCCTCTAGCCTAGTAACTCCTATATACTCTATATAGTAAGTAATCCTCTAAGCTATATATATATCCTTTTAGCTCTCTAGCATTTGCTTAATGCCTTGTTAGCCTTATAGAGCATAGCGTTCTCTGACTAAAGGAAGGCTATCTAGTATATTATAGCTATTATACCTTTGGTAAGCTAGTCTATAGTAGCTAATATCAAAGTTAGAGAGCTGTTTTAATAGTTAGTAATCCGAGTCTTGATAAGCGTTGACTATAAGTCAGCTTCTCAGAGGTTATAAGGTGTCTAGAAGACCTAAGGTTAAGGGGTAGTAGCCTATAAGTTCAAGGGCATTGGCATCCGAAGCTTAATATCCAGCTTAGAAAGTACCTTCTCTAGATCGTATAGTCTAAGGCTAGACTCTATAAAGCTAGCTTAGATATTCCTATCTATTATAGAGGCGAAGAAAGCTATATAAAAGGTATAGAGGAACTCGAGCTTATTTATATAGTTGATATATATATATATCAAGTCCTCGATCTAGCGACTATATACCTGCTTCAACGGCTTAAAGTAGCTAATATTAAGTGACTAGAGGAGGTAAGAGGAGTACTAAGGTATATAGAGTATAATAATATTGTTCTACTAGCAATAGAGCTCGAATTCGATCGAGTAGTAGCTTTTATAGCTATTGAGGATCAATAACCTATATTTGCCCTTTGTCCGGAGCGCTATATAGAAGTTGAAATACTTGATCTAATGCCAGCCAACTAGCCAGCCAACTAGCCAGCCAACTAGCCAGCCAACCAGCCAACCAACCAGCCAGCCAACCAGCCAGCCAACCAGCTAGCCAACCAGCCAGCCAACTAGCCAGCCGGCTAGCCAGCTACCTGATCAACCAACTGGCCAACCCACAGTCACCCAGGATACCCTCGAAGATACCCCAATGAAATGGTAGTATCTATACTACTATGGAATACGGAAGGCAACCGCCAGTCACTCTAGGTCCTGTTGGAAGAGGCCAAATACGATATCCTTGCGATCCAAGAGCCTTGGATCAACTCATAAACCAAGTCGACCTACTGCCCAAGGAGCT
>MU854747.1:0-13695 GCA_033296685.1 Parachaetomium inaequale | reverse complement strand
GTTTTCCTTTGTAATTAGTTGTAGGAGGTCCGGCAAGCCCTCGGGCACAGCGGAGTAGGAATAATAATAATAATAATAATATATCTATATATACTGTTATCATTATAACGTTAGTATTCCTACTAGCTATATTTCTTAGTATAAGCCTTTACTTCTTTTATTCTCTCTCTCTACTCCTGTCTCTAGAAGACATTTAGAAGCTTATAAGACTATAGACCTTCCTTTAAAGTAGCGTCTTCCAATAGATAGATAGGCCGGAGATTACAGGCAACTAGTTCTTCTATATAGACGTCTTTAGACTGTTTATAGCTATCTATGTCCTAATAACTATTTTGACGTTTCTTAATTAGCTAGCGGTAAATATCTTTACTAAGATAGGTATATAGAAGAAGCTCTCTGAAGACTAGAATAGTATAGCGGCAGAAGCAACTGCTCGATTATAGCGACTTCCAGTTTGAAGAGACAGGGGGTAGAGATTCGATCCAAAGTAGGTAGCTCGGTTTGAGTTTCTTCCTGCTCCCCCCTTTTCCATGTCGTTTCCTCTTGCTTTCTCTTTCGCTGGAACGTCTCTTATAGGCAGGACGGGTTGCCGCCGTCGTTATTAAAGTTAATCAGGAGCTACACCAGCGGCTGCACCTTAAGCTTCAATGGTGTCAAACACTAGCACGCCATATCAAGGGGTCGCCAACGCCCTGAGAGGCAAATGGAGTTTTCTGCGAGAAGAGGCGCCAGCTCCAACTCAAACCCAAAGACGAGTCCGTCCGAACCACCTGCCCTCCGAACTCGGGCGCAGCCTCTGGCGCAGCGGCACCCCGAGGCCGACAAGTTCTACGATCACATTCACGGTAGGCTCGGCAAGCACGCACACAATGGCATCAACGGAAGCGGCGAAGAACAGCTCTTTGTTTGCAGGGAAGCCCTCACGGATTACTGGACTCGCGAAAAGATCGTCGCCGGGCTGGATCGCGACGGCAACACCAAGGTCATCGAAACCACCTGTCTCGAGATATTTTCCAAGATGTAATGTCCGTGCTGGGGGGTCGTAGGCCGATGCTATCCTGATCCCAACCGATGACGAGTTTGATGATCTCGATGGCCGATCCGATACATCTTTTAAGTCCCTCGACGGCCTTCTGTCAAAGGCGTGCAACAAGGTTCAATCCGGCCGTGTTTCTGGTGCAGGTATATACCTGGATTCCGCATTTCTCAGCAGGCCTACATGTTGACATGTCTGAGCAGGCAAAGGTGTCGACGGTGCTTCTGACGATCACAACGCGCCGGAGCCCTCGGTCACCAGCATCGCCGGCCCAGGCAATGAATCGCATGCCTCGCCTATAGCTCTGTACGCGGAGCAGGAGCGACCAGTTCCGGTGTCCCCGATATCCCGCCGTCCGCCCATGTGCGCGGGATGGTCTCGTCTTTCAGTTGACCGATGTCCCAAGTATCCGAACTAGACTGCGTTTTGCCGTCGGTTTCAAAAGGCCCAAGCGGACGACGAGGGTAACAAGGGTGACGAGCCCGAGCCGGCCGATGCTGGAGTGGCCCTGCCGCCGCCCAACAGCCAACTCGAAGCAGGCTACTATCCTGCCAATGAGACGCGTCCTGCCACGCCGCCGCAAGTGGTGGAGAGCTGCGCACGCACACCTACACTGTCAGACGATGAGAGTACCGGCGAGCCCGAGCCGGCGGATGCCGAGCCATGCCTTCAGCCCTAGAGTCGATACGGCACCGCTTCCAGTTGCGGGGTTGATCCACAACAGAAGTCCGGCAGCTGCCACCTCGCTCAGCATCGTGATCACCGTGACGATAGTGATCAGGCGAGGGACCCAGAACAAGGTCATCCTCTCGTTCTAGATAGCAGAGGAGAGCAGGACGAAGATGGTGCTCTCGCGCAGGTACAAGCGCAGGGGAGTTGCGCAGGCATGCCAAGGTTGTCGGGCGATGAGAGTGGTAACGAACGTGAGCTGGCCAATACCGAGCTATCCGTGTAGCCGCCCGTCAGCCAGGAGCGAGCCAATCTCCAGCATAACATTGTCCGCCGCCGCCGCCGACGCCGTGGCGATTCTGACGAGGAGGACTGCTCCCCTACTATGGGAAGTGGCACCAAGCAAGGCAAGGATGAGGATATCCGCCAGCCATCACGAGGGAAACGCCGTAGGGTAAACACTCCGGCCCCTACAATCCGTAGAACAGCGCCCAAGCGGCAGACACGTGTGCGTTGAACCAACTCCCCATCACCACAGGCTCAACCACCAACAACCCAAGGCCCAAAGCGCCGCTAAAGTCAGCGTAGCATTTCCAAGCCGCAATCTTCACAGGGCTCCGCTTTAGAAGAGAAGACAGCCGAGGCTGCTTTCGCAAGCTTTGAGGAATAGCCACTTAAAGCGGTCCGACTCAAGCGCGTTTTCGTGGATGGGGCAGCGACTTTTCAGGTGGAGTTCAAGTGGAACCCTTGTACCAATCATGGTGGAAATGATCACACATCTGAAACCCAGCGGCGCAAGTTACCACCAGGGACGACTTCCTTAACGAGGCGTGCCTTCCCTTCGAGAGTTACCTCCACGGCTGGGGAGGTTCAAGACGGTGAGTATTTTCAAGTCGAGGACATTCGGCGTTGCAGACGAGGAGAAGAGGGGTGGGAGTACCTGGTCAAGTGGGAAGGGTATGGGCACAAGCACAATACTTGGGAACCTGCTACGCATTTCGAGGAATGTCCTGAGGTGTTGGCGGAATTCCACCGGAAGGTGGGATTGTCCACGGGCCCTTCCATGTAAATTCCGAGCCGAACTCTAGTGCGGTTGAGGTAGGGTGCCTTGTAGTACTTCAGTTTGCTGGAATAAAGCAGATATTCATGCGTGCTTCATATGACGTTCACGTAGGAGTGCCATTTTGCGAGCGCAGAGGGGCATTGAGGCTCGGGGATCGTCCCGGCGCCCGGGGGCGCCACGGTAAGCGCGGCGCTGCCCATCCGCCGTCCTCAAGAGAGTTCACATCGGAAAGGGACACAAGGCGGACAGATCCAGACTCCTAGGGAGCACTCCTCGCCCCGCCGCCGAGCGTGATGGAGGGGAGTGCGGTCCCGTTGCAGACAGCGTCGCAGAGCGCGGCCAGGATGACGATGTTGCCCAACCACCGCGCAAACGCCGCGGGATACGCACTTCATTCCCCACCACCTGCCGAACAACACCCGAGCCACAGACCCGCCTACATCGCACAGGCCAGGCTCAAAGGCGAACAGCCCAGCGCCCAGCGCCCAGCGCCCAAAGCCTCGCCGAAGCCAATGTCCTTCAGATGTCCCAGAAGACCAGGGACAGCAGCGTGAAGGTAGCTCTGTCGCACCGTCACAAGCACAGGAGGTACAGCCCCCCGCCAGGCAAGTCGGCGTCAAGCGTCAGCGCAACCTCGGCCGTCATCGAAATTGCAGTACCGATGATGGGGAGGACTACTGTCCCAGCGTGTGCAGCGACACCGAACATAGCGGGGATGATACTGTCCGGCCACCGCGACGCAGGCGCCGTAGGGCGAAATGGGATCAGCTATATGGCGAAGCACCTGGCTACCCCTACGAAGGGATTCTCTGTTTCGCCCCCCCTGTTTTCAAGGACTATAGGGAAGTGACGAGAACATATATTGAGCGCCTGAGCGGAGCCGACATTGTAATGTTCCGTTCTATGCTTCAGAAAGTCCCATGTGTACAACGCTTGTGCGAGGTTGGTAGGGCTTTCCAGATAGGAATCTTTGGGTCTATAGAGTTCCAGATGCGGCCATTCGAAGCTCAGACAGATAAGGAGTTATCAACTCTTGGTCTATCGGATCTGCTTCAGCAGCTCTAGTTGAACGCGACGCCGGTTAGGTTGTTAGATAGCGGATGGGATGGCATCTATGGCATAGACCGCCGAACGGTCGAGGCTGGACGTCAAAACGTTCTGTAGCATTTCCAAATACATAATTCTCGAGCATAGTACTATTTACATCCCTCGCCGAGCTCTCTTCCTTCGTCCTCTCTGTGTCTTAACTCTTTTCCAGTAGTCTTCAAGTAAGGAGCAAGCAATATCGCTTTCTGCAACCCATGACCTTTCCCGATAGCCTAAGTCGGGCACCCCCCATTTGGGCCACCCCCCATTTGGGCCACTTATAGCTCTAACCCTTAGGGTTATATATAGTAAAAGGCAGCCATCTAGAAAAATAGGACTAGAGATATAAAAACTACTTAAAAAGAAAAGAAAAGGTATATTAATACTACTTTATTATTATTTATAAATTCGTTTTAAGTTTAGTATTACTAACTATAAGTACTTGGAGAGAACAGTTTTGTTAAGGACCCCTAGTAAATATATAGTAGCTACTAATAAAAACTTTAAATGAACCCTCTTCCTAAAAAACTACTCTAAATTAAAATTTTAACTTTAGTATAAGATATAGCTTGTAATTCACTATCTTCTCTAGAAAGGGCTTTTCATTATATTGTCGTGGGAGGTGCTTTTAAGAGGGTTGAAAAGTATAAGTTTTCTCGAGTTTGTATGGGAAATTGGTGGCCCAAATGGGGGGCGGCCCAAATGGGGGCCGGCCCAAATGGGGGGTGGCCGACTTACCCACTCAACTAGACATTCCCGCCGCTTCCGTCCTTTACGATGTCTAATAATACAATGAGCAGCGAAAACATCCCCTTTACAGTACCCCAAATTCCTCGCAAGCGCAGTATCACGTCCCCCTTCCCGTTCCCAGAACTGAAGTAACAGGTCTTTGCAGTCTTGGTGGAGCAACTCCTCACTCACCCAGGCCAATTGCCAACCATTGCAGTGTACTATGATGACGTGCACCACTACCCGGATCGTCGGTGCGCCCCCCAACCCCAACGCGTTCGTCGCTGTAAACACCTGGTGCTGACCTTCATATAGCCGCCATACGACCGCCTGCTTCGCCTCTGTGCTGCCCACACAACCACCCAACCGCCTTGCATACTGCTGTGTCTCCTTGACTGTGTCGCAATACGCTACCCGACGATCTGACCCCAGCTGTGCTACGCCTTCTTCTCGTCCACCAGCGCCGCCACCACGTTCTCCCCCCTCTTCGTCCCGTATACTGTACTGCTGTACCTTGTAACGTACTTTGTGTGAGGATTGCTAAGACTCTTCAAGTCAAAAGTTGATCAGGCATAGGGTTTGACAAGGTAGAGGAAAGGCCACTTGCAAGAGACCAGCTCTTGTTCAGCTCTATTGACCAGCAATGCAGCTTAAGGCCCGCCTATTCATCCTATATCTCAATGAATGACTTCCCCGGACCAGCCGGCGAGAATAATGAACTCCGTCCTAGCAATACCCACCCTCCCAGTCGCTAGCGCAAGTGACAATTCGATGTGTCCATCCATATCCAACCAACACGTTCTCCAATAACAACAGCCTCTCTATCTCCTAGACGGCCGGCACCTAGGGCATCGATAAGACAAGGGAAAAGTCCCATTGCGAAAATCCGAGTGATTTTCAGGACATGGCACCCCAGTTGTTTCATAACTCTGGCAACGATAATTGCCATAGGTGGCGTGAGTCCGCTCGATCGGAACAGGGCGGGAGGAAATGTGTCCGCAGCTATACCTGACATAGGTGTAGGTGCACATGTTGACCGAAAAGCTTGATTGTATAGTTGGCGAGTAAGTTTTGAGTTTCAGATAGGTATTTTGCAGGCGAACAACAGTCGAACGCTATCAAAACGTTAGCCAGTGCCTAGACAACTTTGATCTGCAAGATAACTATAGCACTGACCTTAGGATTTGGGAGGATTCGTGATGATATTAAGAGGTTGAATAAAGTGTACCCAGTTGACCAGCAACCAGTAAGATTTTGAAGAGTAGAAATAGAGGGAAGAGGACTCTGAAATCGTGTGTTGATGATGCTGTAGATGAATGGAAAAAGAATTCAGAAGGAGGTGGTCTCCCCTTTTATAGAGCACATTTCCCATGAGCCCAGTGTGTGGTTCTATCCACTGGTCACATCCTCCGTCATCTCCAACAGGAACAAGAAGCATAGAGAGGCTGGCCAGTTTCAGACACGGGTCCCTTGAGGGCCGTACGCGTCCGGCCGGTCGTCTATAGGCGCGTTACCAGAGCTGTTGGCCAGGCCTTGCACCTATGCCAGGAACAAGAAGCATAGAGAGGCTGGCCAGTTTCAGACACGGGTCCCTTGAGGGCCGTACGCGTCCGGCCGGTCGTCTATAGGCGCGTTACCAGAGCTGTTGGCCAGGCCTTGCACCTATGCCAGGATGGGAATCCAGGAAACAGTCACTAATTATAGACTAGAGCAGCACCGAATTGCAATCCGTTGGGGGCGCAGAGCCCAGCATTCAGAGGCCCTGCAAACTGTTGGTCGCCTGTTAGGCCGAAAACCCTCGCAGCTGTCTGTAACCTGGCTCGAGGGTGGCTCAGCTTGCGGTCTGTTACTCCGTTGAGACACCAACTCCCTGGGTGTTAAGAACCATGGATCCCTCGCCATTGGGGGCGAAAAGTTGTTGCCGAGATTGGTTGGAAGACTGCCCTACTGCGCCTTGGGAATTTTGGGGTGAAGGGCGCTCCCCACTGGAGTTTCCCAGCTCTCACGGCATATCTCTCTGTAACTCCGATGAATATTATCATACTGGCATTGAGCCGCTCCCGCGCCTGTTATCCTTACTTGCAAGTGCCCGCATCCCTCTCTGTAACCTTGGACCTTGTAGCTGTTGGTTTCCAACAAAAGCAAAAGGAGTTGGTGAGGTGACGGAAAGCAGAGCGAGCTGGCAGAAAGACGGAGTTTCCGATGGAACGCAGGAGAAATTTGGGAAGGAAGAAAGAAGGAATTAGGGACGGGAAGCGATGTGGCTTACACGGAAGCGGGGAAAGCAGAAGCAGTTGGGGGCCAAAAATGGTCACGCCGGAAAAGGAGGCGAAGGGCCCAGGATATTTCGCCCATCCCGCTGAATGTGCGAATCGTATTCTCCATCTTCCTTTCAGCTCAACACCATCACCCAAAGCGTACTACAACCGGCCACTATGGCGCAGAATTCTGCTCCTCGCACCAACACCTTCCGTTTTCTGTCGGTTGACAAGCTATTTGACGAATGGCCACTCTATTACCGCATCATGGTTAATGACACTGCCGGGACGGTGAAATACCTTCGACTGGACCCTCAGTATGGCCCGCCAGCGGACAGTGCTGAGAGGCCTACCGCCTTCTTCAGCTACCGTATGGCCTTTGACACGGTCCCTGAAGGCACCTGGTACCTTGGACATCTCCTTCCCAGCGCAACCTCGGACAAGGAACTGGTCCTTACGTCGACCGACGCCACTGTCCTCCCGGGCATCGATCCTTCCTCCTTCTTTCACCCTTGCAGGGTCAACTTGGAAGATCTGTTGCAAGGCAATCCGGTCGGTGAGCGCTGGAGTCACCCGCAGTGTACCTACAAGAAACAGGCTGAGGTTCTCGAGGGACCGCACATCGAGCGCTTGACGGGCCACAAGGCCATTTGTGCCGCGTGGGACTGGAACCCAAACGAAGTCCTCGTCGGGCCGGGCCAGGACACCTACATCTACTCGCTCATCGACGGACACGACATTGCGCCGCGCTTCGTTGGGCACATTACCGAGAACAAGGACACGGACGGCGCTCGTGCCTTCGGCTTCATGGTCGAGTACATGCCAGACTGTCGCGTGGCCGAGGCTCAGGACTTAGAGGAGTGCAAGGCTGTGCTTAGGAGGCTGCACCAACTAGGGATCGTGCTCGGGTTTCTGGAACCTGCATGTTTTCTTGTTGTTGACAAGACAGATGGGCAGAAGAAGGTATTCTTACACGGCTTTGGTTCGGCATCCGCCACCGAAGATCAGGAAGAGATGGACGATGAGATGAGGAAGCTGGAGGCAATGTTCGCCAAAGATGTCTTGGAGAAAGAGGAGCATGAGACGTCGGTAGGCATTTAGGCGGGTCGCTAGATCAGATATACTGGTATCTGTCCTTACAGTAACAGTTTTCTCCCGCAACTCCACTAGTTGGCGGCGCGTGCAGTTCTCAAGGCAAACTCTTGCCCCTTTCTCGTCGCCTGTCCAACCTCAGACTACGTCGTGTTGTCCGTATACCGCTTATATACCTCGATATACCTATCCTCATCACTCCACGTCGCCTTGACGCTCTCCCTCTCCACAACCGCCTCATACCACTTATCCCACCGCGCCCACACCTCCTCATCCTCCCCCCTCTCCCCCTTGCCCGGGATCCCCACGCCGCCCGGCTTATAATGATCAATCAACCACAGCCGCTTCGCCCACGGCGCAAACATGACATCCACCAAGCTGAACCTCTCCCCCAGGAACCATGGCCCTCCCTTCCCCGCGTCCGACTCCAACATCTCCCTCGCAAACGCCTTCACCGCGGCCAGAAATTCCCCTCTAACCTCCTCGATCGTCTTCTCCTGTTTGCTGCTGCCATCCTCCGCCGCCTCCGTCCACTGCAACAGCCGATAAAACCCCGGCACGACCCTCGTCGCGACATGGTTCATCCACAGCCTGCACCGCGCCCGCTCAAACACCTCCCTTTCCCCGTCTCCGGCGGGCAACAACCTCCCTCCATACTTCTTCTCATCGGAGTACATCTCATCCAGCCACTCGCAAACCACCGCGCTCTCGTACAGCACCTCAGCACCTCCTTCTTCCCATCGCTCAACTCGATCGTAACGGTCGGCACCAGGCCGCGCGGGTTCATCTCGAGAAAGTGCTTTTCCTTTTTGTACGGGTTGATCTCGACGTAGTGGTGGGGGATGTTCTTCTCGTGCAGGACCATCCACACGCGTTGCACGAAGGGGCAGAACCAGCTTCCGTAGAGGGTTAGGGGTTGCGGAGAGCTGTGGGCTGCGGCGAGGCGGCCGGCGGCGCCGGTGGGGGTCGGGGTGATGGAGGTGTCGATTGTTGACATTGTGTTTATTGATTAGTTAGGCTTGGGGTGTTGTGATGATCTTGGTGTTTAAGAGTCCTCTCCAGAACCGCGCAAAGGGCGAGTCGAGGCCGGGCGTGCGGGGGTTTGTTCGGATGGTGAAAACATAGGTGACCTGGCCGTTGGACTCGCTTCTCCTGTAGTCCCCGGCATGGTGGTGGCTCTTGATGTAGGGCTCGACTCTCCCGTTGCAGGTACTGCAAACTATGATTAGGGTGACCATTGTAGCTATTGGACTCGGTGGTGCTTGGTTTGATAATGGGCTTGCTGAGGGCGTTGCTGGCTGCTGCAAGAGCGAGTGGGATGGCTTGCTGTACGGATGAGATAGAGAGAGAGGGATGTTGACAAGGGGGGACTCTCGAGCTTCCTATAATACCCGTCGAACAGGTGAACAGCAATACCTGATCCTTCTCGATGTTCTAATTTTAGAGATACTAATACTATCACAGCGGACAGGGACTTATTGAACAGGCGGTTTGAAGTGTGTAAACAGATGTAGTTGAATTGAAGAAGTTGTTGAACAAAAGAAAAGGATGCGTGGATCCGCTAGTCTAAAATACAGGATACAGCGCCAAGTCCCTGGTCTGAGCTCGGGCGCTTGGAACAGCTAGTTCCAATCCGGGGCAGGTTGCCCTGCCAACACCCCAAACACTGAATACCGTGACAAATACGTTACCTCTCCCTTATCCCTTGGGTGGCAATGCCGCTGCTGTACCGGGCCTTGAAACCAGCAAGGCCGCGACCAGGACTGACAACAACGGGTCGCGTACGCGGCCAACTCGAACGATGCCATCAGGACAACAACCTTCTCCATGTTCCAATTTTAGAGACACCCTCCGTCGCTCGCCCTCGTTTTGCCCGGCCATGTTACCGTTATATCAAGGTGTGAAACAAACAGGGCCAACATATGGTGGACCTGGCAGGTCCCTGGAGATGGCGAGAACACCATGATGCTCAGCCCCTTCGATTCAAAAGATTCAATGCTGCGAGAGAACACACCAACACACCAATGAAGCATCCGCGCCGCAGGCAGTGCGGTCGCAGGCCAGAGGCTCATCGCCAACTCCCAGATGTGAAATTGGGGGCCGCGTTTGTTTGCGCCACATTTTCGGAACACAGTTGGATTGTGCTGCCAACCAAGATTGAATCCCTGACATCAAGCGCGGAGCGTGTCGACAGCACGGACAGTTTGGCCGCTGAAGAATTTCAAGTTCGGCATCGCCTGTCTTGAATTGAAAGTAGCCAAGCTGCCGAATATGCTTCGTACCATTGTCCACCAACACCATCCACACCTCAAAGCTTGACAATCTTGACCAGCCCGGTCTTCTTACACGACAGCTCTCCCTGGTACCTGCCCGGCCCCTCGCCGCCCTTGTACACGGCCTTGACGCTCCGAAGCTTCTTCTGCCGCTCCTCATACTTCATCCTCTTCTTGACGCGCGGGTTGCGCACCTCCTTCTTGCGGTGCGGCGTCAACCCCTACTACAGGTATCCTGTCCTGGAACCCGACGCGTTCCCTAACCTCGTCAGCCTTAACCCAGACCTTCGGCTTGCGCTGACCCACTCTTTCCCCACCCGAACTCGACACGTTCCGTCCCCGATTCGGCAGGCACAGACGCGTTCCCGTTGGAGCGCCCCGTCCTTGACGCGATCCGACCGCTTCGCCCGCTGATTGGTCCCACCCTCCTGAAGGGGAAAGGGAAAAAGGGGTAAACTGCACACGTTCCCGATCTGCCTTCCCCAGCTGCCGAAGGGTCTCGTCGATGAGCGGCAGAGGGTAGCGGTTCTTCACCGTGCCTGCATTGAGCCTGCGGTAGTCAACACAGAAACGCCAGCTCCCGTCGTGCTTCCGTGCAAACAGTACCGGGGATGCGAAGGGCGCACTGCTGGGAACAATGAAGCCCCGTTCAAGACAGTCCTTCAAGTACTTCCGCATTGTCTCCAGCTGGTCGAGGGTCAGTGAGTACAGGGGACTTGTTCGCAACTGATGTCCGGGCTCGACCTCGACTTCGTGGTCGCATTCTCTCGAAGGTGGTAATTCGTTTGACTCCTTCGAAAACACATCGGCGAATTCGGCCAGGTAGGGATGCTGGCGAATCGCTTCCAACATTTGGGCCCTGGTCTCCGCGTCGTCCTCTGGCAGGATACCCAGGTCCCGCTTCTTGTTGTCGATGACCTTCTGAATCGATCGGATGGCGACCCAGCCCACGATTTGCCGCGATCATCGCAGCGCAGTAACAGCTAAATCGGTCGCGGCGCATATCAATTCGAGCCACCGCCATTTGGCCGTGCGCTTCCGGCAGAGCATCGTAGAGGAGGCATCGGCATTGCGGCACAGCGGTTCGTTGGCGGCCGATGTACACGGGATCCAGTTCCCCGACGAAATCATACCCGCGATCGACGGGTTGCCCGTTTAGAGCGACGGCAAGAAGTGCGTACAATGCAGGCACATCCGGCGCACGAAGAAGGACATCCAGAAGCATTGCCGGTCGGAGCATGGTTGGGTGAACCTGAGGGGGCGCGGCGGCGGCAGAAAGCCCGGGGCGGCGCCGGCGGGCGGGTTGGGCGAGGTATAGGTGGACGGCGTGCATTGCCAGCGGTTCGGCCAGTACAGCGCGTTGCAGAGGTTCTTCGAGGTGGTGCCGCTGCCGGCCGGCGAGGGCCAAGTTCAGGGCGAGTCGGGGAGCGAGTCAGGGAGCATGGAGGAGGCTATCCGGGCCGAGTTCGAGGCGGCGGCGCGGGCCATCAAGGAGAAGGACGAGGCGGCGGCGGCGTTGATCGGCGAGAGTCGAGGTTGTCGGCCAACACGTGGCTCAGGCGGACGGGATGGCCGCGGCATTTGCGGGGGTTCGACCGCGAGTGGTTAGTAACAACGACGCAGCGGCCGGCGCCCGAGAAGGAACGAGAAGAGGCGAGCGGAGACGTGGACGGAGCGGGAGGCCGCGAAGCAGACGACAAGGCGCGCAGCGAAGCCGCATTGGCCGTGGTGTTGTTGGCCGTGGAGCGGGTCATTTGGCGGGCGCAGAAGGCGTCGCAGGTCGAGGTCGTCGGGTCGGCGGCGGTCAATTATATCGAGCAGCGGGAGGCGGGCGGCGAGACGAACGAGAAGCCGTTCAACGCGGGCCAGAAGGGCGTGACGATGGTCAAGTATAGCATAGTGTAGGCGTCGGTGATGGCGTATATATAGCGGACGCGGCATTTGGAGCCGGTCGAGGACCCGGTCAAGGAGGGGGAAGAGGAGGGAGGGGAGAGAGGGGAGGAGGGATGGGAGGGAGGGGAGGAAGAGGGGGAGGAAGGAGAGGAATGGGAGGGGGAAGAGGAGGGACGGGAGGGAGGGGAGGGAGGGGGGGGGACGGGAGGAACAGGAGGGACGGGAGCAGGAAAGCGGCATCCGCAACAAGTGGCCAGCGTACCATTTCACCGCCCAGCAGGCCAAGGCGTTCGAGCAGGTGTACACAGCGGCGTATACTATAGCAGGGGAATCCAAGGGCGGCGAACTAGGTAGCGAAAGCCTAAGCAGTAGCGCCGATAAGGACGATACAGGCAAGTTGGAGGGCTATGTATTAGATTTTTTCATCGAGTTATTGGACTACGATATCGGCGACAACGAGTTCTAAAATGCGATGTACAGCGGGTTAGCGGTATTAGGGATCTAGCTAGAGCATGAGTAGCGGAGCGCATTAGTATATACGCCCGTGTTATCGGCAGTAGTAACGGTTGCCCGGATATTAGTGTTATATAAGGCCAAGTAGGCCTAGGAGGACGAGATCCAGCAGTAGCGATATATAGCGAGCGAGAGCGAGGCGTAGGTACAGCAGCGGGCGTGGAGCTATTTTGACTAGGTCCGCGAGAGGGTATAGCGGTTTATGACTATCATCGCGTTCGACAAGCAGCTATCGCTAATGGATTTAGTATTATAGTTATAGATATATAGCAAAGTGATCTAGGTGAATATAAACGTGGATAGAGTAGTAGATTAATATAGAGACAAGTTGTTGATCGGATATATATAGTTCAGTCAACAAGGCCCTCCACAATAGGGCCCTCTACAACAGGGCCCTCTTTTGACTATAGACCTCTCAGCCTACTAGTCGACGAAGCTTGCAACTGAATCTGCAACCAGTTCCATTAGCTACAGAGGGCTAGAGGGCCTATAAAGCCCCTTGTAATAGAGGAGGCTACAGAGGCTATTTCGGCCTAGAAAGTACAGAGCAGGGACTTTACAGAGGCCCTTAGTAGGACTTGGAAGGCCAGGTAGACCCAGGAGGCTACCAACTGACAACAGCGGTATAGAGCTCAGAACTAGGCTCTACCTACTGCCTAGCCAGCCGACTACTAGCTAAAAATCGACCAACGAGCACTAGAAAGGCACGAAGGCCTTATAAAGGCCGAGAGCTCCCTACTAACCTAGGCTCGAACAGGGGCTATATATAACGGTCTCAACGAGTATATTGCAACTAGCTAATGACGACTCTATGAGCACACTAAACTTGAAGAAGAGAAGAGGAAAGTAGAAGGAATGAATAGTTCCCCGGGTACCCTCCTTATAGTCGAAGTGAGTATATACGCAATAGTAATAGCCCTGTCAAGTCTTACGTTATAGTGATAAGCGTATAATACGTGCTATAGCAGCTGTATTAGATTATATATCTTGGCCGAGGGTATCCGAAGCCGGCAATAGAGCTCAGCCTATTACAATACCCCCCTCCTCCCTCTAGTCAAGGGGAAATCTTTCTATATATAGCCT
>MU854746.1:0-13729 GCA_033296685.1 Parachaetomium inaequale | reverse complement strand
AGGTCTCTTCGCTCCGCAAGGCCAACGAGGTACTTAGTAAGCGCCGGAGAGCCAAGAGAATATACGTATAGCTTGGAGGATCACTTACAGTACAAGATACAAAGGATCAACTGGACTAGAAGGCTGTAGCTAGGGAGGTGGCGTAAGAAAAGGAGCAGGATGGTAGTGGTGTAGGGGGGGGTCGTACGAGCGTTCGGTGCTGTGGTGTATACGGCAAGCCTGGCCATAATGCGCGTACTTGCCAGGTGGCTGCAGAAGCCTTTGATTCAGCTGTTTCCAATGTAATTGTAGTTAGTTCCTAGTGTTGTTGTATTGCAATTGAGGATAATTGTTGTAGGGTGGAGGAGGGTGTACGACCCACTGATATGTACGACTCGGTGATAATATACGTTATTCAACTCGAACTCTATCCTATTCACACTTGGAATTAGAGATCTCATCCTATATTTAAAGCCAACTCGGATTCCGGGTTGGATCAGATTTGTTTCGATACCACCAACCAAGCCTTGACTCTAGCCAAGACTTACAAACACAACCACCACACAACACAAACCAACAAGCACTCTCACCATGCCTAACAAGTTTCATGGAGACGATGTGGATCGTCTGCCTCCCCGTATGAAGCGTACGGGTTACGACGCGGACACTGGGCAATACACTTACACCACCGAGGAGGGTGAGCAGTGGGAGGGCAAACCGGGCCAGCGGTATGGCCAAATGACGCGTACCGCTGGGCCGGCCCCTGCTCAACGGGCGAGGGTTGCTACAGAGCCACAAAGGCCTTCCCAACCTCACCCGGCGTCCCCTTCCCCCTTCTCCGATCCCAACGCCCCTGATGATCGGAAATCTCTGGCGTCAACATCATCCAGACGCCAAACCCCATCACCGGCTCGGCTCCGGCCCCATCCCGGCGGCACACCACCGCCACCATCCCCTCCACACGGTCGCCCCTGCGGCAGTCTTCCTCCTACCTACAAAACACCACCATCGCCCCCTCCCCTCCCCCTTCCGACTGTCGCCCCCGCGGCCGTCTCCCTCATCCAAGCCCCCCTCCTTCACAGCTCAACCATCCCCACCCCCTCCCCCACCCCTCAGCCCTCCCAAATTCAAGTACAACCCAAACCGCAGGTTCAGCAACATCCTGGGGCCGGACCGCCTCAACCAAAGAAAACCCTCCCGGGCGGCCACTTTGGCCGTCGACGGCTACTCGCGCCTAACGGAGGAGGAGGATGTGATCCCGGCCCCTCGCGCCGCAACGCTGGACGTACGCTCGCAGCGGCGGCCGGGGCGGGAGCCGCAGCCGCCGATGAGGCGGGTGACGGTGGGAGGCGCGGTGCGGGAGGTGGGGAGCCAGGGGCGGAGATATCTTAGGGAGCTCTTCATTTCTGCGATGCGCCGGCTCAGCTGGGGTTTGAAGCGGAAGAATGAGAAGATGGTCGAGAAGAGGGAGAGGAGGGAAGAGTATGGGGATGAAGAAGAATAGGAGGGGAGAGGTAGAGGAGGTTGGTTGTAGGATAAGGGACCCGGGGACTCAACTCAGATTGGACTTTTCTTTTTGTGTCGGGACGGCTTGGTTACGGGGGGTAAGGAATAAGTCAGGTTGATATTTTAATTTAAACTTTTCTTATAAAACAAATGATCTCTTTAACTTGCTTGGGTGACTGGATACTTGTACATAAATGGTGACTAATGATGTGTACCTATGTAATGTGAATGACAGAATAATAAACCGTCACGGCCGTGGGAACAGAAGCATAACCGACAGTGCGGCGAACAGAGCGCCTACTCTGCCAACAGCTCTAGGACGGATATCCTCGCGGACGCCTTGCGGAACCAGGTCACGCGAAACTCCAAGGTAGGTAATAAGTACTTGTCCCCGGTTACAGGCACTGCGAATACCACTCGTTGGCCGCCTTGCAGGTCCCGGAAGCGCAGCACTTGGCGCCCGTAAAATCGCGGCCGCCACACTGACCATACAGGGCAGCGCAGCCAGTTCCGGAGTTGCCGTTGCCAGCTGTAGGCTGGGGCTGGGGCTGGGGGCTGCTGCCGCCGCCGCTGTTGCCGCCGCTACCGCCGGACCAGACGGCAGGGCCGGGCATGGGGAAGTTCTTGAAGCCGTTGTAGATGCTGAAGTTGGCGTAGGCGTCGGTATTCTTGTAGGCGCCGGGGAATTTGACCGTGGGACCGGGGCTGCCGCTGCCGCCGTTTACGACCTTGACCTGCAGGCACGAGACGTAGTGCTCGGGTTGGTTGACGTGGCAGCGGTGGACACCTGAGTAAGTAAGTATACCGTGTTAGTCGGCGGCGTCAGGACACGAAGGACATGGGCACTTACCGATGTGCTCAAACCGGGCGAGGTACTCGCCGTTGGGGGTGTCCTTGGGGATCTTGGCGGCCAGCCAGTTCCTATCATAATCGCACCAGGCGCTAGAGGTGAAGTCGGCGCCCTGGTTGCAGACGCCCTCCTCGTAGATCTTGAACCAGTCTCCAGATCCGTCGTAGGCCTTGACGTTGTCACCAGGGGCGCGCGAGAGGTAGACGAGACCGGGGCCAGCCATCGTAGGTTAGCCGATCACTCGAGCGAAAGGACATGATTTGTTCTCTGCTTGTCTCTCAGCCACTCACCAGGGGGTTGGAATTTGGCGCCGGCAGCCAGGCGGAGACGGATCTCGTCGCCAGCGTTGACAGTCAGAACACTGGTGCGGCCGGCGCTTGAAAAGGCGCCCTGGTTGCAACGGGAGTCGGGCCCGTTGATGGTTGAGCCGTCGCGGAGATCGGCGGCGGGATTGGACGAGAACTTGATCGGGTTGTACTTGGTCGCTCGCGTGGACTCGCGGACGTACTTGTAGGCGGGCTGGGCGGCGTTGTTGATGAGGTTCGTGTCGGACCAGTAGTGGGCTGATACCCCCTGGGCCGCGATGACGCCCACGGCGAGAGAGGAGAACTTCATGATGAATGGGCAAAGAGAGCTTCTTCACTTTGACTCGATCTAGGGACCAAGGAGCAACTGCTGTGACAGAAGAGCCTGAAGAGAGAAACCAGGTCCTCCCAAACAGCAAATGTTGGGGATACTTATATCCATCAAATCATCAACTCCATGAGCCACCATGCAATGGATTCGAACCCCCGTCCACAAACAGACGGCTCTCCCTGGCGGCCCGTCTATCCAACGACGAGAACAGCCTTGTCGACAGGATTAAGGCCGAGGCATTGCTGCGTATTCCAACATGGCAGGTGCAGTTATGCGACGAAGCGAGAATGCACAGGAAGGTGTCAGTCGTGACACTAGAAGCTATTACTCCACGCGCACGACATGCCAAGGTGTGTTGGCCACCTCGGTTGGCCTGATGGAGTTGAGAGCGACTCAGAGCGCACCTGCTCCAGTCAAAGCCGGGCTCGATATTGTAGGAACGGAGACGAAGACCGGCTTGGCAGAGCCGACATGTTGACATTGTCCTCGGCAGTTGTCTTTTGGGAGCTGTTGCCCCTGTGTCGCTGGCGAGGTGCCCTGAAGCCCCGTGTTTCATGCCCTCGCCTTTCTTCTTCAGGCGAGCGGAGGGCGGATGCCAACAGGAGGAATCGGGCCGAGTTCTCAGCTGAGAATGGGGTAGCATCGTTTTGAAGTTTGGAGTCTTGGACAGCTCAGGGGCAACAAGGGGCGAGGAAAGCCGCGGGTTAGGGTTTGTACTCTCAATGCCATATGCCAAGTGCCAAGTACCTCGCGACAAAACTCTTGCGCCTGCGTCCCTGCGCGTCCGTCATGATTAATCTCACTCAATCATCGTCAACCTAGGCCAACAACCTTGGAACTCGGCAGCACCCGCTTGGAGGTGCTCATCGACGAAACTGGAGTCTTCTAATCATCATCACAATGGCCGCCACCGAAAATGGCGCCTTCCTCGCATATCATGAGCCTGACAGTCAGCACCCCCCTGAGCCGCCCCCTTTCCTGTGCAGGGATCTTCGGTACATGTACTGACATGCTCCAGTCATCAGCATCCTGACGCTCATATCCTTCTTTCTGTTCCTGTCTCTTGCAGAATGGCTGGCCGATAAGATCCTCCGGGCGTCCCTGATCGGGCACATCATAGTCGGGCTCATCTACGGCGTTCCCATCGCCAACATCCTGGCGCGTGACTGGCAAGCGACGTTTCTTGCCCTGGGCTATCTCGGATTGATACTGATCATCTTTGAGGGTATGCTATTGCCCCCGTTCCATGCCTGAACAGCTTGCTAACCCGTCTCAGGCGGGCTGACCATCCGCCTCGACCTGCTCCGCCAGAACCTCCCCCTAAGCGTCGTCGCGGCGCTGCTCGGCGTGCTCACGCCCATTGCCCTGTCCTTTGCCCTGCTCTACGCAAGCTTTCACCACGGTTAGCCTCCACCTCCCCTTTCAAGGGTCAACGTGGGTCTAACACTGCTCCAGCTCCCCTGGAAGCCTTCATCGTAGGGACAGCCCTCTGCTCCACCTCGCTCGGCACGACCTTTGTCGTCCTCTCGAGCGCCTCTAAGAAGAACTCTGCAAAAACCCCAGATGACGGCGCCAACACTATCCCCACCCCCGCCGTGGATTTCTCCCAAACCCGCATCGGCACTGTTCTCGTCAGCGCCGCCGTGCTCGACGACGTGTGTGGCCTCGTGCTGGTCAGCGTTATCCACAACCTACGCGGCATCGCCGACGGCAGCGGAGGAAGCCTGGGGTGGATCATCGGCCGGCCTGTTCTCGCCAGCGGTCTGATGGCCGTGCTGACGCCCGCCGTGGCCAAGTTTGTTGCTGGGCCGCTGTACCGGCGGTTTGTCGCCCCGCGACTGAGGGCTGCTGCCCCTGGGGTCGGGCATGTTTTCAATGTCCTGCTCATGGCCGTGGTGCTGTGTGCGTTCCTGGCGATCGCGGCGTATGCGGGCGCGTCGGTGCTGTTTGGTGCGTTTTTGGCCGGTGCGTTTGTCAGTGGACTGCTGGGGAGCCAGGCGAGGGAGAGGGACGAAAGGACCCCTGGGTTTACGGAGTCGTTTGGGCACTATCTGAGCGGACCGCAGAAGTATGTCTTCCAGCCGCTGTTCTTTGCGAGTATTGGATTTGCTATTCCTTTCGTCGACCTGTGGACAGGCGAGGTCATCTGGAAAGGCGTCGTTTACACGCTACTGATGGTGTTTGCCAAGCTCATCGTTGGCATTGTGGTGCCGGTCTGGGATTTCATTTCTCCCAGACTCGGGAGGCGGGATTCAGAGAGGATGCCGGCCAGTGTCTCGGCTGGTCTGGCCCCGGCAGCGTTGCTCGGCGCCGCCATGGTTGCACGCGGTGAGATAGGTCTTCTCATCATCCAGGTCGGCCTCAACGAGACGCCCTTCTTGACGCAAAAGGCTTTCGTCATTGGCGTCTGGGCCATTGTGCTCAACACCATCATCGGCCCTGTCGTGGTGGGCATCCTGCTGAAGCGGGCTGGGACAAGCATCGCCGAGAACGCTCGCTGGGGCGTCCAGGCCAAGCACGGGTCTGATACTGAGGCCGACGCAGAGGCCGAACCGACGGGAGCCTCAGCCGAGACGAGTCCGAGGCTGGGCTTGGCCTGATGCCCGTTGTTTCTTGCATCCTGCAGTCAGCTTCGGGGTGAGCGGAGGGCGAGTCATGCGGTCATCATGGCCACTATCGCAATGACTACCCGGGCGCCGGGAAGGGAGCAACTCCTAAAATAGATGCCAGGTGCTAGTCTAGAACTCGAAGGATCAAGAGTGAAAGGGGATTCCGCGGCCCAGTGTAACAGAAGCTGAGCAGTGCGGGTACTACTCAAGCCTGCATCTCCGGCCATCGACGATAGATACGATGTGGGCTTGATACAAGGTTGTAAAGGGCGTCCTGCCACAACGTGGCAACAAGACCCAGATGTCCTACAGCTGACCGGGACTCGAAATAACACGGAGCTTTGTGGCGCGCGCACAATATCGAAGCAGGAACAATGCAACGTCCGCAACCAATAGAGGCGGGTGCCGTGCTGGGCGAGACTCGGCTCGGTGATGGCGGCTGAATATGTCACATATTGTCGGAAGTATTCCGGGAACAACCACCTCGTTGTTCCTTACTCAACCCCCACCCGAAACCGTGGTCCTTCCGTTCCCCAGACGCCTCGATAAATTATGCCGAAGCCCATGAAGTCATGAGTCCACGGCTGGCCCCACTGCCTCTATAAACTCGATATGGCCGTGCCCAAAAAAAGACCACGAAGCCGTCCGCCCTGGCGAAGGATCCGGTAGCGACAAGGAAGGGCTCGCCACCAACACGAGGGGTCAGATCGCGATCTCGTATAACCGTGATCCCGCCCCTCCCCATGACCCCGATTGTGGCCATCAGGGGATCCAACAGGGCTACTCCTGGACCCTACACTCGTTGAGCAATCGGCAACATGCGGTATTGCCTCGTCGCCGCCCTCCTGGGGCTGACCACCTCTGTCCAAGCAGCGCCCGCTGTCATCCTCGAGGAGACAAAGGGGATACCGCCGGGCTGGAGCGTCCAAGGCAGCGCCAGTGCCTCGGACAAGATCACTCTTTTCGTGGCGCTGAAGGAGCCCGGGATCGAGGAGCTGAAGGCCAAACTCAACCAGCGTCAGAACTCGGGACACCCCTCGTTTGGGCAGCATTTGAGCCGGGATGAGGTCCTCCAACACCGCCAGCCTGCAGACGCGACGGGAAGCGCAGTCTCTAGCTGGCTCAAGTCGAGCGGGATCCGGGACATCCACAACCAGGGAAGCCTCCTCAGCTTCGAGGCGTCAGCCCAGACAGCCAAGTCACTCTTCCAGGCCGACCTGAAATACTATGCCTACAACGGCAGCGACACCGCCCCGGTCCTGCGCGCTCTCTCCTACACGATCCCGGCATGGCTACGTGACTACATCGACTTTGTGCATCCAATCACCAACTTCATGCCTCCCCGGCCGCACCTCGGGCACCGCAGACGTCCCCGGCCAAGACCAAACCCCAAACCCACCAAATGGACGCTAAAGCCCTCAGCAACCGCCACGTCCGCCACGGCCAGCACAACCACCGCCCAGATCAGCATCATCACTCCCCACATCCCGACCCCCGAAGAGGTCTTCCCCAACCTCCCCTGCCTCGTCGCCACCGTGCCCGACTGCATCAAGAAGCTCTACAACATTACCTACACCCCAGACTCCAACACCCCGAGCCCCGTGCGCTTCGGCGTAGCCGGCTTCCTCGAGCAATGGATTTTATATCAAGACGTCGACCTCTTCCTCGACACCTTCACCCCCAACCTGCCCCCCACCTACAACTTCACCGTAACGCTCCTCAACAACGGCACCAACCCACAAGACTCGCCCCGCCATGCCGGCCTCGAAGCTTCCTTAGACATCGAATACGCCATGGCC
This sequence comes from Parachaetomium inaequale, assembly GCA_033296685.1. Lineage (NCBI taxonomy): Eukaryota > Fungi > Ascomycota > Sordariomycetes > Sordariales > Chaetomiaceae > Parachaetomium > Parachaetomium inaequale. The sequence continues at coordinate 6,350 of MU854746.1, read as the reverse complement.
CTGGGCTACCCAACCAACGTCGTCTACTATTCGACCGCGGGGCGCGGCACCAAGCTCGACGCGACCACAGGCCTGGCCATGCCCACCTTGCAAAGCGACAACGAGCCCTTCCTCGAATTCCTGCAGGAACTGCTCGCGCAAGACGACGCCGAGATCCCGCACGTGCTCAGCATCAGCTACGCCGACGACGAGGTCAGCGTCCCGCGCGCGTATGCCAGGCGCGTGTGCGACATGTTTGCTGCGCTGGCGGCCAGGGGTACGACAGTGCTGGTTGCCACGGGGGATGGCGGGGCCGCGGGCACGGGTAAGACGCAGTGTGAGGATCGGGAGACGCGGTCCAAGAGGTTTGTGCCGACTTTTCCGGCGAGTTGTCCGTACGTGACGGCTGTCGGGGCGACGGATAATGTGGCGCCGCCTGTGGCCGGGGCGACGTTCAGTTCGGGCGGGTTTAGTGACTTTTTTGAGAGGCCAAGCTGGCAGGAGGAGGCTGTGCGCCCTTATATTAAGGGGTTGGTCAAGGGGAATAACACACGGGTGGGCTTGTTTAACCATAAGGGGCGGGCGATGCCGGACATCAGTGCTATTGGGTCTGCGTTTCAGATTATCATGGGGGGCGATATCAGCCAAGTGTTGGGGACAAGTGCGAGTACCCCAGGTATGTCGAATCCGTGCTCCTTTTTCCCCTTTACGGCTTCCGGGTAGCTCCCGGTGACTCCTGAGACGGCGCTCCTGCTCCCGAGGCTGCTCCCCAGGCTACTCCCAATGCCCCGATTTGGAAGGAAATAGCTAACATTGTTGGACAGTCGTGGCGGCCATGGTGGCTCTGGTGAACGACGCGCGGATGAGGGCGGGGAAGCCGAGTCTTGGGTGGCTGAACCCGCAGCTGTACTCGGCAAGAGTCAAGAGTGTGCTGCGGGACGTCACGGTGGGCGAGAGCGCTGGGTGCAGGCACACAGATAGCACGAAGTCGCCCGGCTGGTCGGCGGCCGAAGGATACGACGCTGTCACTGGCTTGGGTGTTGTGGACGACTTTAATGACTTTCTGGCGGCGTTGATGTAGCCGAGACAATCACTGCTGGGGTGAGACAGGCGAGGCAGAAATATTATGTCTCTATTCGGCCTACTACAAGCTTTGATACGCTTGGGGGATTCCCCTCAAGATGCCATGCAATCCTCCGGCTCATTTCGGCGTGACTGTCCCATCCAAGATGCCGTCGACGATGGCTTTTGCGACAAACAATGCCGGGCGATCCACCTCCTCATCCCTGAGCCGGAAGAAGGCCGCAAAGTCTCCTGCTCCGGTCCTGTCGTCATCGAACACCCCGACGCTCTCTAGATCCGCAAGCCAGCTTCTCTCGCAGAAAAACTTGGCCGTGAGCTCGTACGGTGGCTCCCAGTCCAAGATCTCCTGCCGCGTGTGGGGAATACAGGGTTGAGATCCGTCGTATATGGGGCATCTGTGCCAGCGCGGGACGACCGTCATGTAATCCGGTCTCGCGCCGATCATGCAGTTCCACGGACCCTCTAACTCTCGATTGGCAATATGCCATAGCCATGCCTTGGCGAGGAGCACAAGGTCTCTTACTGGTGCCTCGGGCGGTCCCGTCGTGCCGTATTTGCTGATGATGCGGTCCCTGAACAGGGGATGGCGCTCCAGCTGGGTCGCTGAAATGTCGCGCAGCTCAAAGTCAAAGGCTCTTTGGGGAACCCTCGGACCCATCTGCACCCAGCCGGGTCGAGAGCGGCCTTTTAAGCCTGGGTCGGGGCCTAGCGTGATCAACGACACGCTGCCCAACGAGGGGAGCGCCGGGGGCCAGATCTCGTGCATTGCTGCGGCGAATTCCAGGATCAAATCCCATGTGCGCAAGCCGACATGTTGAATGAGGTGGTAGTCGAGGCCCAAAAAGGCGTCCCAAGTGCGGAACATGGGGTCTGGGTCACGGTCGATTAGGTCCGAGTGCTTCCATGCCTTGAATGTTACGAAGGTATCGGTCGAGTAGTTGACGAACGGTATGTCGAACCGGATGTTATATGGACCCTGGATCTCGGAATCTCGTGGTTTCATGGGGACAAATTGTTTCCGGATGTCGATATACCGCGGGACCCGGTGGTAATGCGTTAGCCAAAACCCTCGGGACTCCCTACAGGCGTGAAGGAGCCCGAAGATGGCTGAGTCGCGTGGGTGGACGACCAAGTATCGAATGCGCCAGTCCGGGTGGTGCGTCTCGGCGTGGCTCTGCGCGGAACCAAACGGCGAACGGTCCCAGTATTTAGCGTTGGTACAGTCGATACAGGGCATCTGAGCGATGAGGCGCTGGGGCGGTTCTGCAGCCTCCTAGACCATATGTCGGAGTTCGGCAGGTAACCGTGGGAAAAAATGGAACTGTATCGGTTTGTCGTCCATGATGTCGGCTGTACTCAATGTTTTCCAAATGCTGTCGGCTGGGTGATGCTGCTGGGTGTGAGAAGGAGAAGACAGGGGACGGAGAGGAATCACTTGATTCGAAGGAGTTCTGGTGGACCAGATCCAGGACAGGCAACTGCCAGAGAAACTTCGCTGCCACGGAAGGAACAGCGAGGTTATTCTGACCGAGAAGCGGCCCTTGTGGAAGGAGCAGCGACGGTGTTTGGATCCTACCCGGCGTTATTATTGTTCCTTTCGCTCCTAGACGGAAAGAAATTCGGAACAGGATGGCTGGTTCCAAAGCAAGACTGTTGTCCCAGGGGGAACGGAGGCCTGCCTTGGTGCTGAACATACCTTATTATGATACATACCCCTGACAACTTCCAGTGTGCAGTTGTAACAGTAAGTTCTACCCTGTTATTTTGCCACCCTGAGAACGGCCAGCAGTTAGAAAAACTACTGCACCGGCACCATCAACCGGTCAATATCAGGCCCCCAGCCGTTGTCAATCCCCTCAATAACAATCGTGTTCCCCGACCCCTTCTTCAGGTTCGCATGCAGGGTACTCGACGCGGGATCGCCCCTGGCAGACAAGAAGGCCACCTTCCTCCCGCCGTCGCCGTTGACCCGCACATTCGCGTACCTCGGGCCGCTGTCCCCATTAAGGAACTTGATGCGGATGGTCGTCAGCCCGTCAATATCGCTGCGGATGTTGTTGAAGGTGACGGTTCCTTTGTCCGGCCCGCCGATGTAGCCAGCAGCGACCTTGCCGGAGCAGACGGAGCAGTCCACGTTGCGCGCCTTGCCGCCGTAGGTGGCCTTCTCGGCCTCGTAGCTGGTCTCTGCGGGCGGGTTCTGCCAGTTGGCGAAGTTGGACGTGGGTACCCAACTGACAAAGTTTTTCATCTGGACGCTGGTGCCGCTGATACTGAGGGGTAGCCAAACGTAAGTGGACGCTTGCAAGTTGTCTTTGAGCCACCTGTCGCCCATGTAGATGGCACTGCTCTCGCTGGTCTTGAGGATGTAGGTTGTTTGCGAGTTGTAGGTCTGGCAAGTCAGTTTCCGATCCCTTGGGGGCAGAGCAGCATCGACTCACGTTTGACCCGCTGTCAGCAAACTTTTTCCACCCGGACCAACCGGACCGGAGGTTGGTTGATGTCGTGTATTGCTATCCAGTCATGTCAGCCATTTCTTTCCTAATCGGGGCATCGGGAGTAGTCTCGGGAGTCACCGGGAGCTACTCGGAAGCCGTAAAGGGGGAAAAGGAGCACGGGTTTGCCTACATTTTCATTGGCATCCCACCCCGTCATCATAGACGCAAACATGAAGTCTGTCCGACAATGTCAGCTGTTTGTTTTCTTGCCGGGGAGTCGGGAGTAGCTTGGAAGCGCTGTCCGGGCCGGAGCCGCGGGTGGGCCCTCGGCCCGGCAGGCCCACCACGGCCCCACACCCAGCTTTGCCGGCCCCGGCCCGGGAGTCCGGGACCGAAAGGTCATCCTGGCTTGCACACCTTCGCACCCAAAATTTCGGGAGCTGCCGGAAGCTGCGCTAGGGAGTGGAGGGTGCAGATTTGACCTACATGTGTTCCCAAGTTTGATCATGGCAGGCGCCTCGACGCGGTTGCCGCCCTCGAGCTTCCACGAATACACGTCGGACGTGGGAGACAGGTAGTCATCCGAGAGCGCGACGATGCGGAGGCCGTAGTTCCGCTGTTTACTGTTAGTGCTTGTTCATAGATCCGCGGGACAAAGATACATACGTCCTCAGTGAGCAGGTACCCCTTGCCGTCGTCGTCCTTAAACAGCCCCATGTCGCGACTCTCCCTTCCCAGCCTACAGGTTTTGTTAATTCACACAAGATCCAAGCTGCGTGGTTTCTGGTACTCACGGTTGAAAGCTTCTGTGGTAGGTATACTTTCCGCATACCGAATCTCCACTGGCCACGGCGACCCTCGCCTCGCCATAGCTCTGACCAACATTGTCAGCCAAGCTGCAAAGGGGGGGGAAGAGCACGAATTTGACCTACCGAGGAATCCATATGCATCCAGAGCACATACTTGCGCGTCTTGTCGTTGTAGATCACCTTGGGCCTCTCCACCACGCGGTTGGGCCCGAGGTCGCCGGAGCTGGTCCGCGACAACAACGCACCGACGTACGTCCATTGAACGAGGTCCTAATAAACAATCTAAGCTATTTTTTGCCAAATCGGCCATCGGGGGCAACTCGGGGGCAAAGGGGTGTCTCGGGAGCTACTTGGAGCCACCGGGATCCGGAAAGGGTGAAAATGAGACCTGAATTATGCTTACCTTGGACGAGTAGCAGTTGACGTTCTCAAAACTACTGCCCCCCGACTTGTCTTCGCCGACCATGTAGTAAACGCCGTCAACTTGAATCAGGCCAGCGCCATGGGCTTGCAGAGGTTCGCTGTTGGACTGCACGTAGAGTAATTAGATCGGCCGGCCCCTCGTGCAGAGCCCTACACGCATTTCGAGCAGGCGTACCGTTGTCCAAGTCCCTCCGGGCACGACTTGCAAAGAAGCCGTAGCGAGGCTGGAGAGCGCCGCCGTCAGCGCGATCGACAGGAAGCGCATCTTGTCTGAGGAGGATGAGCTTTGCGAAACAGACCCGGTAAAGTCAATCGGTCAAAGGACGGCCGGCAATTTACATAGCTATAATACCCAACCCCTTTTATACCCGTAAATATTGCTCGTCGCCATGGTGGCTTTGCGGGGAACCCATTTGACCGGCATTGGTGGACTTGGACACTTCGGGGGCTCCGTCGGTTGATCATTAGGACACTCGCATAATATAGTCGCAACACCAATGGGCCCTAAACGAGACACAAGGTAGGCTTGATACAACTTCGGCTCCTCCAAACTGCCAAATGCGGCCGTTCCTCCGCGGCGGGAGAGCGGCCCGCCGGACATTACCCGCAACGCGCGGCTATACCGTCTCATCTCGTGGCAGCAGCTGTCCCTGGGCACTTGCACTGGACTCATTTTTAAACTCTTCAGCGATAATTGAGGAACTCTTCATGGACCCTGCTACTAGGTAGCCCCTGAGTCTCTTCATAGTCCAGCCAGGTGGGACTTGTCCAAAGCATATATTTCCACGAGTGGTCTGCGTGGTCTTCCCAAGCTAGCTAAAGAAGAAACACCCAATTAATTTCCGGGGTTCGAAAGCCATCCGGACGCAGGCACACACCGGGATGTTGAACGCCCGGCATCATGGGTAGAATCTTTGGCCGCACCTTCGCCATACGGACGTCCATATAGGCGACCAAGGACTCTGGATTTGTCGATCTGGAGAGACGGGTCTGGAGGGCATTTATGAGGCTTTCCTGCCCGACTTGAACCCTGGCTGGCGAGAGAGAAAGGGTACTGTCGTCGCCCACCTCTCCTGAACCTTGCTCGTCAATGCCAGTCTGTATTGATTTCTTAGAGCCGCTCATTATCAATCATGAGAGCGACGTCGGATACGGTTGGGATGGGGGTTTGGGGGGGTTAAGGGGAAGAAGTGAGTTGACTTCACTGTTCTGGGGAATCTTATAGCCGTTTGCGATGTACGCCGGATTACAAGTTTAATGTACAATTTGCTGTTCTGGCCGCCGAATTACCGGGAAGCAAAAGACGTCGGCTTTAGATATCTATACGGCTACCATTCGTTAACCATCCAGCTGGGATTGATCGGACCGCTCCAGCTGTTGTCACCGAAGCCGAGACTAGTCGAGCCGTCACCGCTCAGTTAGGATTCTGGGGGCCATCAACAAAGGCTGGCCAAGGCCCGACGTCCAGGGGATAGGGCAAGTTGATTTTGTAGTTTGTACAAAGCGGTCTATCTGTATCTGCTGGTTCCTCAGTTGCTAGTGGGCGGGAATAATTCACTCCTACGCGTAAGGCAAGACCCCTGCTTGTCGACACCCCCCACATATGGTCACCCAATCCATG
>MU854745.1:0-13847 GCA_033296685.1 Parachaetomium inaequale | reverse complement strand
ATTGAACAATAGCCTTCTCTTCGGAATCGGTAAGCCGGCGCGAGTTAGCTAGAAGGTCGCGTTATATAGGCCGGCTAGCACATCGGTTAGAGAGGGTTATAGCTAGTACGTTGTAGAGCTTAGCTATAGCTCGGAGGCTTAGTTTTTCATTGTTCTGAAGAGCTTCAAGGGCTAAGAGTATCCTGGCCTCCTTTGAAGTAAGAGATATATTGGGTTGTGGAAAAAATTGATGTTTAGTATAAGGAGGACGTGTTGCAGTGGAGACTGTACGACCCGCTTATATGTACGACTCGCTTATCATGTACGTTAGGTAGCGAATGAATACTACTTGAGCAGGGTCCGTGGTAGTTTCATCGCCAGGTGGCAGCTTTTGCAGTTAGTAAGCTTTCCAAAGTCTTGTCCAGACTCATTGAGCATACCTGAACCGTTGGGTAATGCATGTTTATCTGTGATGATCGGACTGACATGGGCCTGCCCGAGTCGAGGCTTAATTCCACGTCTTGGATGTAGGTGATCCACCAAGTGCGCCTGGCCTCCTGCAGATCAAGATTGAGCGCGCGGTGCGACGAGTCGACGTTCAAGCCAACGGAGAACGCTAGACGCGTTGCAATTCCGGTGAGAATGTATGCCACTGGCCGACCTGTGTTAATAATGCTGGCTTCAAAACAACAGGGCTTCATGTCTCCCTCACAGTTGGGTTTGATCGCATGCTGTGCGTATGCGCCCTAGAGCAAATATTATGTTAGCAAATCGAGAATATGTGCCCATGGCGAGTGATGGTACGGACAAGGAACAGAGCAGCTTGAATCAACTGAAGGTTGTTCGTGTCGAGAAGGCGTCCCAGCATGTCCTGCCCCTCGGCAAAATACCATGAAGCCCATGACGAACTATCTTCTTACCCATCTTCATAGAGAGCACCGAGCGCAAGCACAGCGTACAAAAGACAGACAAACTGCGGCCGACTGGGATCGTCCGGGGTGGCCAGAACGAGCCGCCTGTCGCCAAACAGTTTCTGCAAGGTGCTGTATCTCGACCTGAAGGCCACAGGGTCAAGGACTGGTAGGAATACATGGATCGTCTGGAAAAAGTTGTCGAGGTGTCTGTCGGCAATGTTTTCGCTCAAGTAGCGATCTCTTCGCAACGCGTACGCAGGCACGACGTAATCGCAGAAACTTGTTAGCTCGCCCAGACGAAGGTTCCTTGCATTCCCCTCGTGCGACGTCGAGAGTGCCTGATTGGGTTCGGTATGACGCTGTTTAGCCGGTGCAGGATTATCCGATGCATCCTCCAACTGCCTGAGTCTCTTTCCGAGAGAAGATGCGGTCATGAATGTGGATGTTCGACCTGGTTTCGTCAGTGGGCGTCCACATATAGTATCAACGCCGCAGATATGCGCACCGTAGAACTCGAAGCACCCAGTCTGCTGATTGAATTGTGAAACACCGCGTTCGTGAGGGTCCAACGGGAGAAATCGGGATCTCGATGCTGTTGCAAGGTGTCAGAGGATTTCGGGCTGTAATACCAAGCGACGGCGCAAACCTGATGTCGGGGTGTTGGCAATGGCGCTGGCTTGCCAGGAACTCATCCGGTGCTCTAATCTCTCAAGACGAGAGAGCACGAGATCCAATTTTCTTGGAGTATTAGCCCAGGTTCTGGGGCAACTGGAGCTGACACGCACTCATCCAGAGCCTCGGTCCCGCCACCCGGAGCCAGGGGCGCGAAGGCAAAGACACATTGTATGTCTTTCTTGGTACATTGATTACACGGTTGGAGACCGTTGCACTGGAGTGTAGCGTTAGCGGAAAGTGGCAGCCGAAGGACCCGTGGCTCCTCACCTTGATCCTCTTCTCGCGGCACCTCTCACAAGCCTCTGCAGTCTTCCTCCGGACGGCTCTCCCCGTATTGGAAGGCGGGTGTTCAGACATCTAGCGTTGTGTGAACTCTGCTGGCAGAGCCGAGTGACAGCAATGCCGACGATGGTGTTGTCGTATAACTCGCGATGAGCTTGACGTGATGCGGCATCAGTGTCGGTCGGCACTTGATCGCCTCCACCCAATGGTCGGCCAATCACTACCTAGTAACTTCTTCCCCAACACTCCACATATTCCTCCACACCAGACCCTTTAGCTGGGAGACTTCCGAGGATGAGCCACATGGTAGACTCTGGGACCCTCGTCGCCGATTCCGTGTCGCCATGGGCGTCTTGCTCATGGGGCAATTCCTGTATGGAGGTAACATGAAGAAAATAAATAAGCGAAGTTGGCTGAAGGGCAAAGTCAAGCACTAAATAATTGTAGAATAAATACTGTGAAATTCTTTCAAGTTGTTCGCAAATGCGTACCGTTCTGCGTTTTCCGTTTGATTTTAGTTGTCTTGTATTCTAGACGGTGACTCGGAACTGAATGTGAGGAACGAAGCCAGTGTGGTATCAGTCAGGCCAATGTTGCATTCGGGATGGAGCTCTTCTCTCAATGGTTCTCTTTCGTTCCACAGCTTTTCAGCTTTCGGCAACCTGCATAACCGCAGGGTAAGGCTCCGTGAAAAATTACTAAGAAATTAAGCTCAGTGGGTCCCCGGCCCCAGCCGAGGGCGATCTCGCAGCCCCACCAGCAACCCAGCACATCCTTTTAACAGCCCAACCCCGGGCCACTCAGTCTCGGAGGTTTATTACACCACAACTCGGTCACATCTCCTCCGCATATTATTTTCGCCAGGGGCCCCGGGAACCATGTCGCACTCAGTCCCGCCGAGCACGTCGCCGGCGCCACTGAAGGAGACCCAAGTCAAGGACAATTCCAACCCGGACCCCTCGGCCGAAGCCCTCTCCGAAGCCGAGGCTGACATGGATGGAGACGGAGGCGCCGTGATCGGGTCCGTCCCCGTCACCACCGACGCCGACGATGCCCTGGAACGCCGCATCCGCCGCAAGGTCGACCTCCGCCTCTGCACCATCGCCGGCATCCTGTGCAGCCTCAACCTGCTCGACAGCGGCGTCCTGTCGAGCGCCGCCGTCACGTCCATGCTGTCCGACCTCGGCCTCGACCAGGGCAACCGCTTCTCCGTGTCCATCTTCATCTTCACCATCTCGAGCATCGTCTTCCAGCTGCCCTCGACCATCGCCGTGCGCATCCTCGGCCCGCGCCTCTGGTTCACCGCCATCACCCTGGCCTTTGGCGTCATCACGCTCTGCACCGGCTTCGTCCGCACCTGGCAGCAGATGATTGTGCTGCGCATCCTGCTGGGCGCCGCCATGGCCGGCATCTTCCCGGGCCTCTCGTACCTCATCAGCACGTGGTACCCGCGGCGGGAGCAGCAGCTGCGCTTCGCCTTCATGCAGAGCGGCGAGGTCATTGTGCTGGCCACCGGCAGCCTGGTCAACTACGGCCTGAACCGGCTCAGCGGCCGCGGCGGCCTGGAGGGCTGGCGCTGGATGTTTGTCGTGCAGGGCCTCTGCACCTGCGTCATTGGCCTGGTCACCTACTGGTGGATGATCGACTTCCCCGAGAACTCGCACAGGAGCTTCCGGTTCCTGTCGCCCGACGAGGCCAGCATCGTCTCGAAGCGCATCCAGACCGACCGCGGCGACCTCGTCGCCCAGGACTTCGCCCTCTCAAAGGTCCTCGTCCACGCCAGGGACCCCAAGGTCTGGGCCTTTGCCTCGCTGTTCTTTTTGCAGAACATTGTCTCGACTGCGCTGGCCTACTTTGTGCCCATCATCCTGGAGAACGGGCTGGGGTATTCGTCCGACGCCGCCATCATCCTGTCGGCGCCGCCGTACTATTACGCCGTCGTGCCCGTGCTGGTCTCGTCGTACTTTGCCGACCGGTTCCGCATCCGCGGGCCCGTCATCGTCTTCAACGCGATCTGTCTCATCACTGGCTTTGCGGTGCTAGGGTTTGCCCGCAACTCGGGGGCGCGGTACTTTGGCGTGTTCCTCGCGACTGGGGCGTACGTCGGGAACTGGGCCGCCTTGACGGCGTATCAGGCGAACAATGTTGTCGGGTATGGCCCTCTCCTTGAGTTGGCTGTGATGAGGAAAGCTAACCTGGGCGTCGTAGGCAATGGAAGCGTGTGTTTACCGCGGCGGCTTGCACCATGTTCAACGGCGCTGGCGGCATTGCGGGCAGTTTCATTGTGCGCAACTTCGAGGCGCCGACTTACACCACTGCTGTTTGGGTCTCTATTGGGTACGTCCACCCTCCGGGAACATCACAGTCGGCGGTGGCTAACGGCATTTAGGTCGCATATTATGATGATTTCCGTTGTCGGTGCACTGTCTGTCCACTTTTACTTTGCCAACCGATCCCAGAGCAAGAGGTCTGGCGTTTTGGAGAACACGGTAGGTAATCCAAACAACCCAGCTTGATTCCTTCGTCGCTAATATTTCCCAGGAGGGCTTCCGGTTTACGTACTAGGTTTCAGAAGCAAGCGTCTGTTAGCGATCAAGCGTGATAGATTTATAATTACCCACTATACATCACTACTTCGCTCCTCCGATTCCCGACCCTCCTGGCACTCTTGTCACCAAACAGCCGCCCAAAACTGACCCCCCATGAAGTCTACACCATATTCGCCCCATTAACCCTCAGCACCTGCCCCGACACCCACTTACTATCCTCCCCAGCCAAAAACGCCGCCACGCCCGCGATCTCCTCGGGCTCGCCAAACCTCCCAAACGGGCTCTGCTTCCGCAGCATCTCCAGCACCTGCTCGCTCTTGCCATGGTAAAAAAGATCGGTCCCCGTCGGGCCCGGCGCCACGGCGTTGACGGTGATCCCTTTCGGCGCCAGGTCCTTGGACAGCGCCCGCACCATCTGGTCGACGGCGCCCTTGGTCGCCACGTACAACAGGTGGGCCGGAAGGACGCCCGTCGCCGTGTTGAGGCCTGTGGAGACGAAGATGACGCGCCCGCTACCGGTGGTGGGCATGTGCGGGACGACCTTTTGGACGAGGAAGAGCGGGCCCTTGACGTTGAGGTTGAAGTGCGCGTCGAAGGCGGCTTCGGTCGCGTGGGCGAGGTCGTGCATCCCCATGATGCCGGCTGTATCCATCCTCTTATCAGTTATCCGGACTTGTATGTGGGTAATGCAGAAATGGGGGACGCACCATTAGGCATGACGACGTCAATCTTCCCAAACTTGTCGACTGCGGCTGCCACCAGCTTCTCAATGTCGGGGATCTTTGAGGCGTCCGCCTGCACGGCCAGCGCGCGGTCGGCGCCGATCTTGGCGACGACTTCGTCGGCGGCCTTGCTGTCGGAGAGGTAGTTGATGACGACCGAGGCGCCGTCGGCGGCCACGCGCTCGGCCGTGGCGCGGCCGATGCCCTTGGAGCCGCCTGTGATGAGGATGACTTTGCCTTGGAGGGACATGGTGGGTGACGGTTCCGCTCTTGTTGTTTGTTGGCGAGGTTGAGGAGGGCGATAGGGGGTTAGGTGGAGGTAAAGGTGTATGTTGGTATGAATGACGGAATGGAAAGGTAAAAAAAAAGCCAAGTTCTACCCGCACTCATTTGATGCTTCTCGTCATGTTGATATACCACTGGCAGCGGCAGCTCCTGGGGCGCTGACTAACTTGCCGCGTTAACTCCGTAAAAAGCGAGAATCCCTTTGGATTTCGGAGCAGCTGCATAACTTCCCCCACGTAGCAGCGCACACACACGGCACGACGAGATCAGTTGGGCACCGCCTTCAAGTTTCGGAGCATGGAAACTGCCTCGCGCAGGGGCAGCCAACTAATCCTGCGGTTGACTCAGCTTATGCTGTCCAACTTCACAGGCCAGAAATGGGGGCCAACATGAAAGGACAGGACAACTGGTGCCACGGAGTTAAGACCTTTCAAATAGGTGAAGAGCGGTGTTTAGTGGCTTGACTATACTCCAGTTGCCTATCCCCGAGAGACAACTCCACGGTAATTCCGTATCCCCTTGGCCCCCAAGACCCCTCTGTTTACATCCTCCATTCAGGCCCCCTCATACATGAGCGAGCTTGTCCTCCTGCGCCGCCCCCACCGTGTTCAGGACCGTCAGCGCACTCCGCTTCTCCAGACTCTTCTTGACCGGGTTCGGCGCAGAAAAGACCTCCTCCAGCTCCTCGAGCGTGCGGTCCTTGGTCTCGGGGAAGTAAAAGTACATGATGGCGCCCTCGATCAGGTCCCAAAAGACAAAGACGACGTAGAAGTAGTAGCCGATGTGCTCAAAGGCCGGGCCCGAGGCGTACTGCAGGATGGTGGACGCCACCGACGAGGCAAAGTTGCCGAGCGCCGTGCCCTTGGCGCGGGTGGCCGTGGGCAGGCACTCGGCGATGTACATGCTCTGCATGGGCGTCCAGCCGAAGGAGAAGACGATGCCGAAGATGAAGATGAAGGCGATGGTCGTGTTGGCCGCCGCCACCTGGGTCACGTCGTCGGTGGCCATCTTGCTGGTGCCCGTGATGATGGCGAAGCAGATGGAGGCGAAGACGATGGTGTAGAGCAGCAGCGGGCGGCGGCCGATCACGTCGGTCATGCGTGCGCCGAGGATGGCGCCCAGGAAGGACAGGACCGGGTTGACGCCGTTGAGGGCCAGCACCTTGTGCTCCTCGGTGATGCCGGCCGACTTGAGCATGTTGACCATGTAGTAGGACGACAGGCTGTTGCCGCTGATCTGGCCGAAGACGGCCATGCCGATGACGCAGATGAGGCGGCGGCGCGCCGAGTGCGTGTTCCAGAGCTCGTGATAGTCGTACCACTTCTTGTCGGACGCCTCGGTCGAGATCTGGTTCTTCATCTCGCCCATCTGCAGGTGCACCATCGGGTGGTCGGCGCGGCCCTCGCCGTGGTACGTGGCCAGCACCTTGGCGGCGTCGTCGTGCCTGTCCTGGGCCATGAGCCACCGCGGGCTCTCGGGCAGCCAGAACACGCCCAGGCACACGATGCCCGACGTGACCATCTGGCACCAGATGGGGATGCGCCACGCGTCCGGGCTGTCGAGGAACGAGCAGCCGTAGACGACCCACGACGCGATGATGCTCCCGATGTACCAGGTGCAGTTGTACAGGCCCGTCAGGGTACCGCGCCACTTGGGGTGGGCCATCTCGGAGACGTAGCACGGCGCCGAGACGCAGCAGAAGCTGACGCCGAAGCCGAGCACGAAGCGGCCGGCCAGGAACTGGCCGTTGCTGGTGCTGGGGGCCTGGACGCATGTCCCGATGATCACGATCACGGCGCCGACAAACATTCCCCAACGCCGGCCGAACCAGTCGTTGACGGGGGCCGTGAAGAAGACGGCGGCCACAGAGCCGATGTTGTACATGGCAAAGACGAGTCCCGTGCTGGAGCCTGCCGTGGACCTAGACACCCCCCTTGTCAGCAAGAGCCCAGTGTCTTTTCCCTCGAAAGGCTCTCACATGTTAAAGTACTGCTGGTACGACTTCATGCCGTTGAGACCGCCCATCAGACTGCCGTCGTAGCCGTTGAGGCATCCGCAGAGGTAGCTGCACGACAAGACGAGGTAGAGGCGGAGCATGCGCAGCGACCACGGCGGATACACAGTGTCGTCGACATCCTGGGAAAGCTGGACGGCTGCGTCTGTCGTGCGGTAGGTGTCGTCGGCGTGGTCGGCTGCAGCCGTCTCCTTTTCGCGGCTGGGATCCATGGCGGCGATGGCGGCGATGGCTCAGCAGTGAGAGACGTGGATGGTCGTCTCGGGTCTCCGGTGCTGATCGGCGCGGCCTGCACCTAATATATGATCTCGTCCTTGACCCCTCAACCCCAGTCCCCCAGCCACATGTCCGCCGTCGTAGGGCCGAGACCGCGTCTCTGGGCTGGCGAGTTCCGTCCATCCAGACCCATGGTGCTACAATGGCATCCATCCCCGCACCATGGCTCGCGTGGCACGTCGGGGAACGGCCATGTTCAGACCTTCCTTTTCGGTAACATACTGCGGTCGGCTAATACTGCCTGGATGCAACACCATGTTGTGTCGTTGGTTGCCGGCTCGGGAGACTTTGATTGGGGCGGCATCTGGGGCCCTGGGGGGTCTTGTCACCCTTGTTGGGGGGAGCTTGCTCGGCACTCGCTTGCCCGAAACGCGGTGGCAATCCCGGCGTGCCACAAACTCCCGGGAATAAGAGGCCCAGGGGGGCCAAGACGGCATTCAACATTCCCGTTGCAACTTCGCGTGGGCAATACGGAGTAACTACCGGCCAAGACGATTGGCGGGAGAATGGCCCGTACTTGACGGTAACAAGATTACCACAGGCCACTTGGAGCTCTGTCGTGGAGTGTGGAGGATCATGATGTCTCCACGCTGAGGATCCTGCATGTCTCCAGTTGTTTCTTCTGTCTCCAGCTCCCCGTGGGGATCCCCAACCCGACTGCCACCAACCCCGCCTCCCCCGCATCGGTTAGCATCCGAATCGGGGCCGACCACCGCACCGTCTTGGCTGCCGTTGGGACCGCCGGGCCCCCCCTGGGTCACTCGGACGTGAAAAGCGAACGTCATCCGCACCAGCGCTCAGGTCAAGACTCGACCCTGGCACAGCCATCAGCTTGTCAAGCCAACGAGTACACCCCCATTGACAACACACCTCCTGAACACCAAACAAACAAAATGGGACCCCCCAGCGGCATCGCCCTGCAGCAGGATGAGACCAAGCCGGACTACATCAACGAGGCCGTCTTCCGCCGAAACACGCTGCCCCCGCGGTCGTACCACATCCCGGATACGGCGCTGGTCCTCAATGGCCGCTGGGACTTCCACTACACGTCGAGTCCGCTGAAGGCCCCGGAGCCGACATCTGCCCCTGGCGAGTCATGGACGAGCATCCAGGTACCCGGCCACTGGCAGCTACAGGGCCACGGCATCCCCCATTACACGAACGTGCTGTACCCCATCCCGGTCTGCCCGCCGCACGTCCCGACCGAGAATCCCACGGGGACTTACCGGCGAACGTTCCATGTGCCTTCCTCGTGGGACCGTAGCTCGCAACTCCGGCTGCGCTTTGATGGCGTCGACAGCGCCTACCACGTCTGGATCAACGGGACCTTAGTTGGATACGCCCAGGGGTCCAGAAACCCCCACGAGTTTGATGTCACCCCTTACATCAACAGAGAAGGGGGCAATGAGGTTTGTGTAAGGGTGTATCAGTGGTGCGACGGCTCCTACATCGAGGACCAAGACCAATGGTGGCTTTCCGGTTCGTCGCCCTGAGAGCCGTGTTCGTCAGTCAAGGGCTAACGCAACCAGGCATCTACCGCGACGTCCATCTGATTTCTTTGCCGTCAGACACGCGGATCGAGGACTGGTTCCTCCGGACCGACCTCGACGGCGACTATAAGAACGGGACTCTGGACGCCACCATCGATGTCGTCACCTCCCAGGCTGCCACAGTTGCCGTGACGCTTCGGGAGCTGCCTCGAAATGGAGGCGAAGCCCTTGGAAACGCCCAGCAGGAGGTCAGCAGCGACGGCAAGGTTCATCTCAGCATCCCGGTCACTGACCCGGCGAAATGGACCGCTGAGACGCCGTGTCTCTACTCCGTAGAGCTGTCCATCACAACACCCTCGAACACGCAGACTGTACGCCAGAACATAGGGTTCCGCAAGGTCGAGCTCAAGAACGGCTTGATCAACGTCAACGGCCGGCCCATCAAGTTCCGCGGCGTCAACCGGCACGACCACCATCCGCGCTTCGGACGTGCTGTGCCCCTCGACTTCATCCGGAAAGACTTGCTCCTCATGAAGGCGCACAACATCAACGCCCTCCGCTGCAGCCACTATCCCAGCGAGCCCAAGCTACTTGACATTGCCGACGAGCTCGGGCTGTGGGTGATGGACGAGGCGGACCTCGAGTGCCACGGTTTTTACGACGCCGTGGCCCGTCCCCAGGACATCCCCGAGGAGATGGACTACGAGGAGCGCAAGAAACTGACCTTCCCGCAAGCCGCCAAGTACACGAGCGACAACGCGTCGTGGAAGGCCGCTTACGTCGACCGGATGGAGCAGCTGGTGCACCGCGACAAGAACCACACGTCCGTCATCATCTGGTCGCTCGGGAACGAGGCCTTTTACGGCCAGAACCACAAGGCCATGTACGAGTACGCCAAGGAGGTCGACCCGGGGCGCCTGGTGCACTACGAGGGAGATGTGCACGCCGCGTCCGCCGACATGTTCTCGTACATGTACCCGCCTGTCGATACGCTGATCAAGCTGGCAAATACGGAGGGCGTCAAGCCCGATGGTAGCTTCGATAAGCCGGTTATTCTTTGCGAGTATGCGCACGCAATGGGCAACGGGCCCGGGTGGCTGGAGGACTACGAGGAGGCCTTCCGCACCTACCCCCGCCTGCAGGGGGGTTTCATCTGGGAGTGGGCAAACCACGGCCTGTGGAAGGAAGACGCCGACGGCAAGTCATACTACGCCTATGGCGGCGATTTTGGAGACGTGCCCAACGACGGCACCTTTGTCATGGATGGCTTGCTGCACAGCACGCACAAGCCGACTCCGGGCTTGATCGAGCTCAAGAAGGTCATCGAACCTGTTAAGTTGGCAGTAGACGGGAACGAGCTTGTCATCTCGAACCTCTACAACTTTGTCGGGCTCGAACACCTCGCTGCGACTTACAAGGTTGAGCAGTTTGGCGAGAGGTAAGAGTTCCGTGGGACTGTATCAGAAGAACATCACTAACATTGGTGCAGCACCACCCTGCTAGCATCCGGCGTGTTGGATCTGCCACAGATCAAGCCAGGCACCAGCGCAAAGGTCCCTCTTCCCGGCACACCAAAGACGCTGAAGTGCGAGGCAGGGGCCGAGATATACGTAACCGTGTCTTTCAACCTTCGAACCGGAACATCCTGGGCTGAAGCCGGCCACGAGATCGCCTGGTTTCAGCACCGTCTCCAGACAGCCGAGCCCACCAGCTCAACAGCATCACCCAGCGCATCCCCCAACCTAGACGTCCAAACCACCGCCAGCGCCATCACCATCACGGGCCCTAACTCCACCTTCACCTTCGACAAAGCCCGCGGCCACCTCACCCACTGGTCCGTCGCCGGCACCAGCCTCCTCGAGCCCGACCCGACCACCGGCGCAGCCCTCACCCCATCCTTCTGGCGCCCCCCAACAGACAACGACAACTCGGGCTCCCTCCCCTACTGGCAGCGCTTCGGCGTCGACGTCCTGACAAGCCAGCTCCGCGCCTCCCACATCTCAAAGGATGACGGCACCGTCAAAGTAACCTTCACAACCTACCACACCCCGCCCATCCTCGACTGGGGCTACCTCGCCACCACAACTTACACCATTGGTGGGGATAACACCCTCTCCATCAGCGTCAAGCTCCAACCTTCGGGCGCCTACCCGCCCAAACACATCCCCCGCGCCGGGTTTGATCTTCGCCTGCCGCGCCGCCTGGACGGAGTCAAATGGTTCGGCCTCGGGCCGGGGGAGTCGTACCCGGACAAGCGCGCCGCGCAGCGCGTGGGCGTGTGGGCGGTTGATGAGGTGCGGGAGATGCATACGCACTATGAGGTGCCGCAGGAGGGGGGGAATAGGATGGGGACGCGGTGGGTTAGTTTGAGGAAGGAAGGGGCGGCGGGGGCGAGCCTGAGAGTAAAGAGTGCGGGGGAGTGGTCTGGCAAGGACGGGTTTAGTTTCAAGGTGGGGAGGTACAGGGACGAGGTGGTGCAGGCGGCGAAGCATCCGTGTGATTTGGTTGAGGAGGAGGCGACGTTGTTGAGGTTGGATGGGAGGGTTGCGGGGGTTGGGACGGGGGCGTGTGGGCCGGCGGTGAGGGAGGATTTGATGGTGCCTGTGGAGGAGATGGAGTTTGGGTTTTGTTTGGAGGCGGTGGGGGTGTGAGGCAGATGTTGCTGCTGTTGGACGAGAAAAGGGGCAGTCATCGTGGGCGGAATACTTAGACTGATAGTGTTTCGTTGCACCATCCACTAACGCATATAGATTCTTTAAGACACTCTCTTTTCTTTCCCACTCCTCGGTGTCTGTTTGGCCTCGAAGGCGCAGCTCGAGCCGTCCTGGTACAAAATCTGCAACTGGTTATCTTCCTGCGGCTACCATTGGAGAACTGAGCTGTGACAAGTTAGCCAGCCCCAACGCCTCATGTTGCACAGCCTTGTTGGGAAGACACGCTCCGTCGAGTTCGCGCGGGGTTTAACGCAGGTCTCCGCATATCGTGAACTCTTTCCCATCTCCCAGTCTGTTCCCTCCTCTCCCTTTGTCATCTTGGCGCGCGACTGCGCTTTTCCACCGCCATGTCCTTTGGCTTTTCAGTCGGGGACTTCCTGGCGGCCATTGAGCTCGTGCACGACCTGGCCGTCTCACTGAGCGATGGCCGCGGGTCGGGCACCAAGTTCCAGGGCCTGGTGCAGGAGCTGTACTCCCTCGAACGAGCCATGATCGAAATCAAGAACTTGCAGGTCTCAGCAGGCTTAGAATCCCATCTCTGGATGGTGCAACAAGCAGCCTCCCAGTGCCAACGGGCCATCGCCGATTTTCTCCGAAAGAGCGACGTGTACATGCAATGCCTCAGTCAAGGGGGTTCTACGAAGTGGTGGAAAGATGCCTTCTACAAGATCAAGTGGGCTGTCTACAAGGCAGATAATGTGGATGAGCTAAGGGCGTGTCTTCGTGGACACACTGTGGCGATGGGCATCATGCTTCAAGTGCTGCAAATGTAGGTTGTCTCATGTTCTCGTCCGTGAAGTACCGGGATGGTCACGGAGATCCTTCACATTTGTGTCAACACCACTAACATATTAACATGAAAGATAATCCATCAAAGCATGAGCCGGATGGAGAACCAGGCTCAGTCACAAGCAATGCTGAGTCAGTCACAAGCACTGCTGGGTCAGTCGTTGATGCAGCAGCTCATCTCGAGCATGCAGACAAGCTTGATACAGGAGATCAGCAAGGCAACGCTCGAGTACGAATCTGAGAACTGCCACTTCTCCTGAGCGGGTTACTGACAGATTTACACTCCAGAGTCACGACCAAGCAATCGCAAGGCAACACGGGCTTGCAAATGGTGATGATGCAGACGCTGTATGACCCCGTGGCGTAAGGAATGATGTCCTGTTGTTTGGTGCTGACACCGCCGCAGACAGATGACGATGCAAATATACCAGATGATCTCCCAAGCCCAGACAGAGGTTCCTAGTCAAGTACTTCGACAACAACCCGTCTACCTAGAAGATGCCCGTGGCGTCTTGGCGCCGTTTCACCTCGAATTCGTTACCTCCGCCGACGTAAGGCTGCGCCGCTATCTCCCCCAGGATCAAGATGATGCTTACGAGGGGTCTAGATTCTTATATATGCACTCAAAGACCGCTACAGTGAAAGCGGCGCGCGCAAGGTGGAACAAGGGAAGTTCGCCATCACAGATGCCAAGACGAACCGCGACATAAGTCGGCTCCCTGTGGACAAAAAAACAGGTACACCAAACCTGACACACCACCACTCCCTGCATCACAATTCGGCCAAAACACACCCAATTTCAATACTTTCAAGTGCATTTTAATGCCCTGTTATGGCCCCCTCTGAATCTATACAGGCCTTCAAGATCTGGGGGACCTGGTCAACCCACCGGTTAATTGAGTCTTGTTTGACTGCATCCCAACCCTCTTCGGCGAGTTCCTTTACAATACTATCCTCCTAACAAGGCTGTTTTCTTACTCACTGCTTGGGTAACTGCCATGCCTTCTCAATAGGTATGAAGTCTAGGCTTAGAGGGCAGTTAAGATAGCTCTCAAGGCCATTTTCCCTCTTCCACTTGGTCACAATATTGCTTCCTTTCCTACTAACGTACATTATAAGCGAGTTGCGCATATAAGCGAGTTGCGCACTCTCCACCAC
>MU854744.1:0-13871 GCA_033296685.1 Parachaetomium inaequale | reverse complement strand
CCCACTGTTCTAGTAGGTCTGGGTCCTGTATATCACTGAGGTCAGCCTCTGGGCTAGGGAAGAACCTCCCTGCCAGGGCCCCTACGATATCAAATTGTTATCGCCTTCCCCTTCAAAACATGACTTAGTCAAATGCCTATATAGCATTTTCGTTGCCTCCTCTTTTGTCCTCGAAAGGAGATCGACTTTGCTATACTACAATATCGTGGAAATACTCTCTATAGAAGCGACGATATTTTCGTTACTCTGACCGGAACTGGCTTGATCAAATGCCCTGAATAAGTATCGCAGAACATCTCTAAAATGCCGTTAACGTTAAGGAAGACGACTTGTTAGTAGATAAAAGAAGGTAGATCTATTAGGACATTCGCTAAGTACCTGAACCTAGAAGCTAATCTATTCTTCCCTTTGCTTCCTTTCGTTCTCAGATTTGCGCTCGCATTATATACAGAAGGCCTTAGTATAGCCTTCGTCAACGTCTAGGCGGTTTTCATGCTCATAGTATTCCTCGCTCTTGAAGTCGGGGTTGTAGGGCTATCCAAGACTGGCTTCGCGTAAGGGAATAAAGTAATTATTGTAGTACAGGGCACTAGAGGTATAAAGAGACTGACTATAGTAACGCTCTAGTATCTCCTGTAGAACGCTACTATTATCGCTAGCCCTATTGAGAACATCCTAAGCGATACTCCTCAACTCTCTATCAAAATACAACAGTATTTTTTATACCTCTATCGTCTAACTAGCAAGTAATGTAATATAAGCTATAACATAGCAGCCGGCTATATCGCTAAACGTCGCTATAATATTTGCAAGAGCGTTAGCTCTTCTTCTTAGAGAGCTCAGTTGTATAATGTCCTAGCCTCCCCGAGTATATATGCTCTCAGTCAAGGGCATTCGTTGCGCATGTGTGGCAGTTGCTTCGGCAGTTTATATTAGCGCGCGAGTTGCACCCACGAGAGTCTGATATAGGTTTGTGCGATCGGCCGTTCCATCAGCAAGCCTCAATCCTGCGACTGAGTAAATGAGACTGGTGAATCCTTCTGCCATGGTTCTGAGCGAGGACCAGCCTTGCCCTGAGGACCAGCCTGCGGGCTCTGATTTTGCTGCTGAGGACCGACTTTGCCCTGGGTGTGCTGAGGACCAGCCTTGCCGTGAGAACCAGCCTGCGGGCTCTGAGTCTGCTGCTGAGAACCGGCCTTGCCCTGGGTGTGCTGAGGCCAAGGGCAACCGCATCGTCAACCCGTGAGAGGCGCGGATCATCGCCCAGCTTGTTGACGCACTCCTCACCGTCGGCGTCCCCCCGCACGAGATTGGTGTTGTTACGCACTACAGGTCGCAGCTGGCGTTGCTGAAACACGTCCTCCGCTCGGGAGCTGCCGCCACTTCATCAACCTCATCGTCTGGGATGATGGGTGGTACGGCTAGGGTGGCAGTAACCAGCGGCGCGGCTGATGTCGAAATGCACACCGCCGATCGGTTCCAGGGAAGGGACAAGGAGGTGGTGATTCTGAGTCTGGTGCGGAGCAACGAGCAGTGTGCGATTGGGGAGCTGTTGAAGGATTGGAGGCGGATTAATGTCGCGTTTACGAGGGCCAAGACAAAGTTGCTTGTTGTCGGGAGCCGGGGCACGCTGGGCGGGTGTGGCGAGGGGGAGATGCTGGCGAGGTTTGTGAGGTTGATGGAGGAGCGGGAGTGGGTTTATGATTTGGGGGTTGGGGCGCTGGACGGGCATCGTTGGGAGGAGGTTGGTGGTGGTTCGGTTGGGACGACGCAGGCGGGTGTTGGTGTGAGTGGTGGTGGTGGTGGTTCTGCGGTGGCGGATGGGTCATTGTCGGTCGCTAAGGGACCGAGGAAGGGGTTGCTGTTTCCGCCGGCATCGGCGAACGGTGCGAGTGCAGTCAAGGGGAAGGAGAATCAGCCTTTTGGTGGGAAGAGCCAGAGGACGGTGGAGCCGAAGAAGGCGGCGAGGATTGGCGAGCGGGCGATGCTCAGGGGCAAGCCGGTGCTGCGGGATATTCTGAATGATATGATGGACGGGGGGTATTGATACGGTTCTGGGTTAGGTTTGGGTTGGGTTTCTCACCGTCAGGGTTATAGTATGTGTTAGGTTATGATGGGTTGGGCTATGGTTATGTCGTTAGCGTTACTGGACACCGCAGCGTGTACGCCGGCTTGGATGTATGGTTAGATTAGCTGAGGGCTGGAGTGTCTATCTGGGTAGGTAGCTATAGCTATGACAGGATGTGATAAGCAACAAAGGGCTTACAAATAAGTATCCTGTGTGTTGCTGAGGGCGTGTTTGTGTCCGTTGGTGACTCGTTGGCTTCATCTGTCCAGGTATTCCTGCTTACCCGTCGCTTGTTCTTCAAAGTAGGCGAGGCTGAGTGAGAGTTTGATACATGCAAGCTACCGGGCGGTGAACTGGAACTCCCAGCGCGATATCAGTTTTTCATTAGTTTTTCAACTGTTCGTTCTGACCAGATCGAACTGAAGTTAGGCTTCATCTCCCCTCCCATACTCCTCTGTAGTTGTCCCAACATCCAAGCCGAACCCGTTCGTCCACCGTTCGACCCGCCAAGTCAGAGCCGCCAGTCTGGGCAGTGTACCGAGCATCGTTCAACAAGTATAGCACGTGTCAAACGGCGATCCCCCTCCAGAATAAGACACGAGATTGGGATCGATGCCAAAAGTCAGGCAATTGTTGGATGTCGAGCCGCCCTGCTTGCCGTTCACACCGCCGCAGTTGCACGCGTCGACCGGGTTGCGGAGATAGCGCAGGCATTCGTCGCGGCTATAGCTCCAATCGCAGTTCGCCTGGAGGTTGAACTTGAAAGCGACGCTCATGGCCTTTACCTTGGAAGGGGTGAAACTCTGCGCGATGTTGTAGTCCTGGCCGGCCGGGCGGCGGCCCCAGAAGTCGGCGTGCGCCCCGACCACGTCGCAGAACCGGGCGGCAACCTCGGCGAGATCGGCATTGTCGGCTTTCAGCCCGCTGTTGTAGCAGCTCACTTTGTTCTCGGCCGGGCTCGGGTGGGCCATGGCCGGGGCCGCGGGAGTTGGGTAAACTGCAGGCGTCGAGGTGCTCGTCTTCGGCGGTGCGGCCGGGCATGTGCTCCCAAGCTCCGACCAGTTCTCGTCGTAATTGTCGTCGGGGTCATCGATGCCTACTCCGCCATAGCTTAGGGGGTCGACCTCACACCCTTCGCCGTAGAAGGAGCACTCATCAACCACGGGTCGCGCAACGTTACCGGATACCGCTCGAAGGGCGACCGGCGGCCAAAAGCCCTCGGGGGGGGCTGGGGCGTTGGGGCCGATGGATGGGGGCGGCGTGGGCATGGCTCCGGTGGGAGCGACGGTGGTGGGTGACCCGTCGGGACCGGTGAAGATGACGGCCGGCCACGTCGACGTGGCGGCCGGGACGGGGAAGAAATCGCCGAACTGCTGACGCTTCTTGGCGCCGCCGCCGCCCGCCGCGGTGATGGTCACCCTCTCGAACCTCCACTCGGAGATGGTCAATGGGGCAATGGTAATCGTGCTTGTCCACGTCAGGGAGCTCACAGTGAGCAGGGGGTAGTTGATCGTGGTGGTCGCCCGAGTCCAGGGCGGGAGCTGCACGTGGCACGGGGGAATGCAGGTAAACTCTGGCTGCGCCATCTCCCAGACTTGCGGGTCGATCCAGATCAGGTCGTTGTACTGGGCGCCGTCGCTGGTGACGTCGAGGACCGAAATCTGCGACCAAAACGGATGTACATCCGTGTTGATATTATCAGCGGCCGTGATGCCCACGCCGTTCATCACCGCCATGTATTTAGCGCCGATGGTGACGAGATGCTGTATCCGCACGCTACTCCCGTTGTCGTCAAGGAGAACTAGCGCCTTTTGGCACTCTTGCGTGTCAATGCACGTCTGCGTGTATGTTGAGAACCACGTATACAGACCGGCGCCGGTGATAGAGATATCGCTCGACTCCCGAATGATCAGGGCCCAGGACTGGTCGCAGCCGCTAAACTCATCATTGGGCGCGCAGGTGTAGTCGGGATCGCCTGGCAAGATGCCGACCTGGTTGGCAAAGGGCGCAGGTGGCGGCGGCGTCGGCTGATAGTAAGGCGATTCGGTCTGGATCATCGCGGCGAAGACGTTGCGAGCCTTGTGAAAGTTGTACTGATAGTACACGGCGTGCTCGGATGCGGTGCCGTAGAGCCTAATATTTATACCTCATCAGCTTGAGCCGCACCAGACAAAGAAGGAACTCGACAGTGGGGAAGGGGGGAAATACCAGGTAGCGTGTGTACTTTCGATGAGAAAGCCGCGGGCGGCATAGACAGAGTTCTGGACCATGTCGTTGCCAGGGTCGGCAAGATCAGGATCACTAGAAGAAGTTAGGAACCACAGAAGTCACAGTGTCGTTCCGGGAAACAGTACGTACTCAATGTCGTGATCGCTCAGCCAAAGCCATATGTTCTCAAAGTAGCCTGACCCGGAGGGTGTGATGTGCATCATGAGGCTGGCGGCGTTGCAGTTTGCGTTAACGCCGTTCGTAATGGCAGGGCATTCATCAGGCGTTAGGCCGGTGCCTGTGGCGCCGCCGATACGGACATGAACGTCCCACATGGCTGCCAATCCAGCCGCGCTTGCCCTCATGTTCCACTCGATCAGGATGGCGCCGGCTGTTGGGCCTTTGGTCGTGATAATCAGGTCTTGCAGCTCGGCAGTGCCAATCTGCCCCTTGTCTCCCACCTGGAGCAGCACCTTGGGGTTACTATCAACGACAGTTAGCATCGTGCCTAAACGGCCAGTGCCAAGATAAAAAGAGACTTGCCTTGCATCTTGGAAATATGGCCCAAACGCGACCAACTGGGACCAGGTCTCGCCGACGATCTTGGATCCAGTGGGAACCACGAGAGTAGACGTCAGGATATACGAACCAGCGTCGACAAAGAGGATCTTGCCTTGAGCCGCATACAGGGCGCGCTGAAACGCAGCTGTATCGTCCGTAACGCCGTTGCCTGTGGCCCCAAAGTCCTTGACGTGGAGGAAGTCGTCAACCAGGTTGGTTTCGTACTGGGGCCTAGGTCGTTCAAAATACGCTCCAGTGGCGCTGTCGATCAACTGCTGGACTCGGCGATAGTTGCCAATCTTGCTGCCAGTGGTGAAGGTGCGGGTGCCATCACCGGCGTAGACAGGGCCCAGCGCCCAGTGCTCAACCTTGCCGGCAGTGCCGGCTAGCAGCGTGGCGCCGCCCGTATCAGCAACGGCCTTCGTGACGCCCGAGAAGCCGACGTTCTCGAGAACGATGCCCGTGGTGCCGGTCCCCGGAAGAGATGAGGGTGGGGCAATCTCGATAGCCGTCGCCACATTGGTGAAGGACGAGTCGAGGAAGGCAGCCGAGCCGATGTTGCCGGTCTGGCCGGCCTCGGGCAGGAGCCTGAAGCCGGTGCCAACGTTGGTCATGGTGATAGACTTCCACACCCAGCCCCAGTCCCAGATGACCTGAACGCCAACGTTGCAACCGTTGAAGGTCAGGCGTTGGGCGGTGAACTGCTGCTCGCCGCCATAAATGCCGTAGGCGCCACCTGTGAAGGTGATGTCCGAGATGCCGCCACCGCTGCCATTCTCGGCGAACATACCAGTCTGGGCGGCGCCCGCAATGAGCTCGACGTTCTGTGTGCTTGTGGCCTGGGCGACCTGGTAGTGTAGGCAGGCAATCTTCTGTGCTGGATCAGTGCCTGTTACGTCGATCCGGATATTGCGAAGCTGACGGTAGAAGTTGGCCGTGTTAATGAACCATTGCTGGGCGCCCCCATCTCCGCCGGTATACTCGTCGGTCGATAGCACGCCCAGGCCGACGAAGCTTGGCGAAGCAAGAAGTAGCGGCCTGTTAATAGCGTCGCCAATGACCTGTGTACCGAAGGGCAGCGGTATCGTCGTCGACACAAGGTAGGTGCCTGGCGGGAAGTAGACGATGGCATTCTTGGTCGTCGAACCGTTGCATTTTTCGCCGCATCGGTTACCGTCGTTCATTGCCCTCTTGATGGCAGCCGTGTCATCCGTGACGCCGTTGCCCGTCGCGCCGTAATCGCGCACGTTGCGAAAGACGGCATAAGTTGAGCTGTCACCCCAGGGAACGGTGCCCTTGCGTGCCAGCTTCTCCATCCAGAAGGTGCCCGCAGGAGCCTGACGGCGGGTCACGTTGCTGGAGCGCAAGTCATTGCTAGCCTCGGCCTCGGCCACGAGGGCGGCAGCTTGGGCGATTTCGTCGGTGATGACCAGCAGCGGCGGGGCGGCTTCTTCCTCCTCCCGGCTTAGGAGACCACCGCGGCGGTCGCGACGCTGCGACTGCTGCTTCTGCGCTGTGGCGCCGCCGACAATGGTGCCCGGTTTCAGGCTGTAGGTCTTCCGTGCAGGCTTCAGGTAGCGGGCCTCGTTGCGCCGAGCGGACTCGGCGATGGCGTTGGCGACGACCTCGCGCGCTCGCTCGAGCATCTCGGGTGTAGCGCGCTTGAGCAGGGGCGCCGTGGCGGGGTGGGCCAGATCAACTGCGAAGGGATCATGTCGAGCGGCTCGAGCCTTGTATCGAGGCGCGGGACGATCAACGCTCTGCAGGGCGCCGTTACCCAGACTCCAGGGTTGCACCACAGAGTCATGCTCAGCTTGGCTCTGCGCCGGCCCCCGCGCCCGGCTGTGCCGGTCGGAAGCGCCCCCCGTGCCGGCGACCTCGACCAAGCTGGTCCCGGACATGTTGGCGTGGACGACGTAGCGTGTCGCATTGCCGGCGGCGACCTTGGCCATCAGCCAGGCGTATCTGGCATCCGCACGCTGCTTCTCCGTCAGGTCCACGGTCTTATTGGTGACGTCGCGCTTGTCTCGGTCCACATAAACTTCTTGCCGCTCCGTTTCGCCGTTGTCGTTATTCGTAACAAGAACCTCAGCAGCAAGGCCGTTTTCCGCT
The DNA here is from genome assembly GCA_033296685.1 of Parachaetomium inaequale. NCBI lineage: Eukaryota > Fungi > Ascomycota > Sordariomycetes > Sordariales > Chaetomiaceae > Parachaetomium > Parachaetomium inaequale. Next base: position 6,922 of record MU854744.1, on the reverse strand, counting down.
TCATAAGTCATGAAGGTGAAGAAGGCGATTGACTGGTGCCTCACCCAGCTGGCTCCTGCAGCTCTCCTGAGTTCCCGAGCCACGCCGCCATGTGCAGTGCTCTGCCAGGTCTGCTCTGCCTTGGTGCCTTTGGGGGCTCCCGCGCAGGTTATGGCGGCACAGCGCGTAAAGGCCGGGTTGTTATTGTTCTCGCCATCCCCGCCCTCGACCCACGAGGCCGCGGGGAATTCCTCGCACGAGTACCGAATGTGCGACTCGGCGAGCAGGTTGCCGTTGGAATCGTACATGTTGGCGATGGCATTGTTCGTCGTCTGGCTCTCGAGCGCCGACGTGAACCACTCGCCGTCGTTCCTCATGGGCTTGGATTGGTCCGACTCGGGGCAGGGGTGGTTGTCTTTCCAGTTGCCAGGACACGATCTCCCGCGGCGCTTCGAATCGCGAGTAGCCGACTCGCCGACGCTCGAGTCGTAGCCAAACTTCTGGAAGTCCGGGTTATCCAGAGTGCTGTCTGCGTGCAGATTCTGGCCCCGGGTGGAAGCCAAAAAAGCCTTTGCGTTTTTGCATATCTCCCTCATATAGTGACAGTTGTACACAAGGTACACGGTCACGTCGTCAAAATCCAGGACCTGCGTCCATTGTGCGCCAGGTTCGGGGATGCTTCAGGCCACCGTCCAACTCAAGTTAGCATTCGTGTCCGGCTGGCTCCTGCTGGGTGTGGCCTGGTGGGGGGAAAATCACCTACATCCAATATTCTTTACCGCCCTGAGCGTTTACGCGGACTGTATAGTCTTGAGGGAGCTGGCAGACCACGCGCGTGGTGTAGTACAACAGGAACGCCAGCCAAGGCGCCCATCCTCGCGCCACCATGTCGTCGCGGCAGCAAGGAAAGAGGTTGAGAAGCAACGTCTAGGAGCGCAGAAAGTAGTGTGGCCGCGGAGAGCATGACAATCCTGATGTCCAGAAGCCCGATGCCAGTGCCACGACGTAGCGAAGCCCACAAGATATACCAACAGGTAGTCCTGGGCCGCGACTCAACGGGGACGCCGGTGTCTTTTCCGTCGCTCTCGGTGCCACGCGCCAGAAACTGCAAGTTCAACCATCGTGAAATTCGCGCGTGCCCGCGGAGTTGGTCCCTTGCTGTGGAGGCTAGGAAGAGATAGTCGGTCGGATATCCGAGCTGTCGCCGTTGAAGGCTGGCTCAGGCTGTCCAGGTGGGTAACCGCCAGCCAGACTGGGAAATATGTGCCGGCGCTTCCGCCGACAATGTAGCCTCATGAGCGGGCTGGCGGGGAAGAAAATATTGCAGCCTCGCAGGCAGGCAAGGTATTCGGCCGGCGTTCCTGGTCCCTGCATTGTGTGTCATTGTCGTTGGTGTGCCTTTGTGCGCTAAGCTTTTTGCAGTGTTGTCGGCGTTGGCACACGGCCTGGCCCGGGGGCTAAGATGAAACTTTCAGTTGGAACCCCACCAGGCCGTTCTGGCCTCCGCAACCGACATCCACTGGGCGCCTTGGCATGCAACCGCGATCACACCCCGAGCGGTCCGTTCGGCTGCGCGCTCGGCGCTTCTCTCAAATGAGTTCCGTCTCCGAAATCCGAGCACTGTTCGGCGCTTCGCGCGCGAGCCCAGGAACCGCCGGTTTTCCCCCTGGGAATTGGAAGACTCTTGCCCGGTCAATCGACATGAATTAACAATCGGCTTCACTGCTTTTAACCAAGACTTTGGCCCCCTGCCAGTCTCACCCCTTCAGGTTGCCCATGCCCCCTTCTCGCCGGTCCGCCAACCATGTTTGTTCTTGTCCCGTTTGCCTTTTCTCTCCTCTCGTGGTCCTTCTGCGTCGTGGCCAGCAATGATTGCCAGCCCTCGACGTGGCCCAATCCACCAGAGGCTCGGGGGATCGACGCTGCAACGATTGTCGCTCCGAGGATGATTGCGGCGCGCCAGGAATCCGAGGCCATCCAGCCCGGTGATATCAACTGCCGCTTCTGGGACCGCACGTACGACGATGCAAACTACTACTCGTGCACAAAACTGGCCAACAAATGGGCAATCCCCCTGGCCTGGTTCTTCAAGATGAATCCCACCCTACTGCCAGACTGCTCCAACATCGAGCCGAACACGCTTTATTGTGTCACGGGGTGTAAGTCGAATCCCGTCTTCCGAACATACCTTCAGGCACCTTCCTTACCTTAGCTCTGAGCGAACCTAACCTGCTACCCAACACAAAACAGTCATTGAGCCACTTCGGTCGCCCGACGGGTTCTGCGGTCCTCAGCACAACAACGCCGTCTGCGCCGGCACGGATGCCCAGTGCTGTAATTCCGAAACATGGACCTGCGGCAATTCGGAGTATGTGGGCGCTTCTTCTCTTTTCTTACCTACCTACCCTTTCTGTTCAGTGTCGCCATCACCTCTCCGCTAACATACCGGCCAGAGAGGATTGTGCGGACGGCACGTGCTACGAGGGGTTATGCGCCGGCGACAAAGTCTACAGCACCGATGGCACCTGCGGCAGCGAGCATGGCAACCGGCTGTGTGCTGGGAAATGGGGTGACTGCTGTAACCGCAGCGGCCAATGTGGCACCGGCGCCGACTTTTGTGGCGAGAGCGTGTGTCAGTCGGGCAACTGTGACTGGCCGTGGCTCAGGCGCACTACGACGGTCACCTCCTCGGCGTCGTCCACATCGTCGAGCACCGTCAGCAGGAGCAGCACGAGCACCAGCACCAGCACCAGCACACGGCCTCTCCCGATGCCGTCCAGCAGCTGTAGTGACGGAACCGGAGCTGGCGGCCTCGCTGGGCTCTGCTCCTGGGCCTGCTCTCACGGCTTCTGCCCGGACCCCTGTACTTGCACCCCAGGCACGCCAGCCGCCCTGCCGCCCCCGACCGGCGACCGAGGCTACGCCCTGCTGGACCTCCGGGACGAGCCGGGCTTCTCCGACCTGTGCGACTTTGTGTGCTCGTACGCCGCCGACTATTGTCCGGAGCAGGTGTGCACCAAGACCCCCTACAGCACCGTGCAGCAGCCCGGCACCGTCTGCGTGCAGGGCGAGGGCGAGGGCGGCTACGCCGGCTTGTGCAGCTACGCGTGCCACTACGGGTACTGCCCGTCCAGTTCCTGCACCTGCACCCTGTATGGCGCGGCCATTCAAGAACCGCCTATCCTTGGCACCCCGGGCGAGGCCGCACCGGGCGTCGACGACAGCTACGACGACCTGTGCAACTATACCTGCAACCACGGTTACTGTCCCACGGAAGTTTGCGCTTATTCGACCTAGACTTCCAGGCTTCCAGCTTGCCCAGGTTGTAGAATGTCGTTTGTTTTCCAGTCTCTTCGCAGATTTGCCTCCTCTGCGTTGGACCTGAATGTTCCTTGATAGACATGCAAGAAATGTAAAACGAAACGTTCGACGCTGGCAGACCTACCCATTTAGTGCCCACATTCCAAGTTGAGTAAGAGTTCCTGAACTCGTTTCTACGTCAAGTACCTGGTCGTTCGTGTTGCTTTAGCCTTTGACTATCTGTCCCGGGCCGCGTACAACAGAGATCATAACAGCACGTATGACTGAATCCCAAAACCTAAGATCAGGTATCCTACACAGTATACCTTCAAGTTATTCGCGTTCTCCACAGGTATCAAATTGTGTCCGAATTTGGCAAGTTCCGGCCAGGGACAGGCTGTCCCCGACTCCCCTGACTCCATCCGATCCCAGCCCCACAACCGTCCGTCCCCACCCAAGCAGGCCCATTTACCTTGCCCAAAGTTCTTCGGTTTCCATGAGACCATGATCACTCGCATCCTCCTGATCTTCCCTCTCATTTTGTCCCTTTTTTTCTTTTGCTTTCCTGGAGACAACAGAGGCCTCCGCTGGTTTTCCATTCATGACCGACAGCGCGGAGACTACGCTGCCCTCCTACGAGGAGCAAGACAGCCCCCAGAATCGGGTGCTGCTCAACCCCAAGACGCGACGCATCCGCTGGACCCTCAATGGCCCGCTCGAGACAGCAATCACGGTCGCGCGCGACCGGTTTTTCGATCCGGATGAGGTGCCCGAGCCCTACCACCAGGGACATGCCTTTGCACAGGCGCCCCTCACCAAACCCAAGGTGTCGTCGCTCAAGCTCTACGTCGAGACGCTTGACGATTGGGACCACCTCTGGATGGAGATTCACAGAGATCACACGGACCCCGACGCGACGTATGACCCCGCCAATGTTGTCTACGGGCCGTTGCCGGGCGTGGACGAGGCCGAGCTGCGCGGCGGGAAGCATCTGTTGGTGTGCTGCGGCTTGAAGAGGCCGTGGGGTCGGGAGACGCAGCTGGTGGTCAAGGCGACGGGTAACTTTGTCACCATCCACGACTTCATCTCGACCGTGCACCCGTACCTGATGGCTCGGCGCGGCGATATCATCGAGACCATGAACCTGGATCCGGGCAGGACCAGAAAGCCCTTCGGACCCGAGACCAAGCTGATGGTGACATGGCAGTGCGCCAAGGGGGTGGAGATCTGGGATGAGGCGGATTGGAGGGCCTACCACACGCGCAACAAACCGAAGCTCCCCCTCAGTTCGTTGAATTTGCCTCCTGCACTGGTAAACGCCATGAGACTCGAGGCTCAGAGGAAAAGAGAGAGGCCTAGAAGCAAAACACTTGAGGAACTTTGGGGCTCGGATGACGAATGACGAATGACAGAACCGGGAGCTTGAGATACGGACAAGCGTCCACTGATAGAAATAATCAGCATCGGACAAGCCTGGTTCAATAACTGTCACTCCGTCGTGTAGAATTCTCTCCTTGTTGAGGGGTGGTGGTGTGCCAAGGAACAACAGCCGTTTGGGGGCGGCTTCTGGCTTCCTTCCCCATCATCACGAAGAGCCGGCTTGGCGCACGCTTTTGATTGGGTAATCGGTCTTGAACCCTTCCCACGGCTTGGCGCTGCTATATAATTGGCCAGAGCCACTTACACCTGCAATCAAGCCTCACCCGCGCCGCTGTGGTGTGGGTGAACGCCAAGCGACAATGCAGGAACTGGAGGGAGCCGGATAAGGGCGAGAGAAGCATGGTAGAGCACCAGACATGACCGCTGCTTGTGCGTTAGTAGGAGGGGCTTGAGAAGTGTGTATAAAGGGAACCACAGGTTCTGCTTTTTCTTCCCCAGCGGCAAGCAACGTAGACAACCCGCCTCCTCGCCTCGCACAATATCTATCGGTTCTAGCTCTTCGGTCCTAGTATCGAGCTTCCAAACCCTAAACCGCGTCCCCTAGTATATTATAGCAAATACAAAATTCTAGCCAGTATACTCGAGAGCCTTTTTAGCACCCCTGAGCGCCTAATCTTCAGCCTTAATAATATATACGTAGCCACTCCTCCTACATTTGCCTTTGACCAAGTATAGCTATACTAATAGCCCGTTGGGAGTAAGACGAAAGACAATCTAGTCGATCCGCGTCCTGTCATTTTCATTAGGAGATTATTCGTAGAGAACGGCATAGCCATCTAGCATTAGAAAATTAGCCTATATCATTACCTACTAGTATACTAATAATACGAACTCAATATCATAGCCAAGGGTATAGGCGTAGAGTGTAGCAAGCATATCTATAGTAAAGTTAGTAGCTATGTCGGGGAATTCGAAGAGGATTGTAAGGATGTAGTGTAATGGGCTGAGCCCAGCAGAGGCCTCGGCGACCCTCGGCCAACCCCAACCCTCGACGGGAGCCCCTGAACATCTCCTGGTCAACGACCATGTCAACGCCCCCATCATCAACTCCACCACGCTTACCCCTTTTATACTTAGTGTCCCTGTCTGGTCAGACAGAGGCCAACGCGACGCGTTGGCCATTTTCTTTTCTTTCCTTTCCTTCTTCAAGCTTAGTTATACTCGTTGAGTCATTACTAGATAGTTGTAATATACTCCCTGGGACCGTTACAAGTAGAAGATTCACTAGTAGTAGTATATCTACTCCCTTTTCGCCAAGGTCTACTTCTAGAAATACTATTACTCCTATCTTGATAATCTAGTATATATAGTTAGTATCGACGATACTACTAAAATCTTCCTCGAGAAGGACCTATACTACCTAGTTATATATAAGACTCTAGTATAAGTTATCTTAGTTAATATATATAACAATACTAATATATTATATCTAGATTCCTAAGAAACCTAGTATTTAATAAGATTATACTACTTTGTCGTACTACTAAGGATACCTGTCGCTACTAGTATAACTATATCTCTAGTGGGTCAGCCGACAAGTATAATACCCTCCCTCTCGTTACCTACTTCCTAGTATCTAAGGTCATCTGCCTGCCCCTCCCTACCCTTCTTACTACTAAGGATATAGGGGTTCTATACTACCTGTTTCACGTTATATCAAGTGCTTTAACCCTAAAGTGGAAGTACCCTAGGTCAGTAAACTACCCTTATAACTATTAGTATTACTATCTATTACTAACTTTTATTCTAGTTCCTAATAGGTTTAGTATAACCTTTATACTTATCGCCTTATCTATAGCACTAGGGTTAGCAGAGTTTAGTAGCAGCGTTATAGGCACGTGCTATTCTTTATATATCTTTCTCTATTTGCCAAAATCTATAAGATTACTAGCAATAGTACCTAGACAAAGGCTAATAAGGATAATAGTTAGGTTTCTCTCCCTAGCGATGCTAGGGACTAGGCTATAATAGCTAATACTAAGTTAGATCGAGTCTCTCTTACTTAGTTTTCCAAGGAGCAGTACTAGAAGGCTCTTAACCTAGTTTTGGCTAGGTTCGGCAAAGTCCCTAAGGCTTAGGATATAGTCTATAGCCCTACTAGGTTATATAGAGAAAAAAGAGCTTCGCCGCCAGGTCCACAAAACCTGAGCCAAAACCGACGAAACCGACGCCGTTCGAAAGCCCTCGAAAAACCCTATCTAAC
>MU854743.1:0-13910 GCA_033296685.1 Parachaetomium inaequale | reverse complement strand
GTAATGGGAGGTGGGTCACTCGCTGATATGGGTCACTCGCTGATAATGTACGTTATAATAGTTAGTTATCTGATCTACAGTACATACAGAACCTAATTAACAACCCCGGCCCCCTGAGCACCACCCACCACGTGGTCACCCACCCGAGGGGACGGAGGACCCACATGCGTACGAGGATCTGCCTAGGCGGATATCTTCGTACGAGGATCTGCCTAGGCGGATATCTTCGTACGAGGATCTGCCTACGCAGAAACCTGCGTACGAGCATCCGCCTACGAGAATCCGTCCATGTGACGGTACGGCGCGCGCAGCCGTGGTCGCATACCGCACGCAGCCTCGGGGGTGGCGTACATACCTTAGAGAAGCGTGCTGCACTAACACATCTGCTGCGAGTATGGCGGCTGTTGGAGCAACCCGTACTGGAATCACCATGCACGTTCGGACCAGCCCTCTGTACGACGATATGGCCACCCCTCATGACAACAGCAACCTAAGGAGGGCAGGTAGAAAACCCAACACACCGAGCCACTTGGATCATTTTAAGTACCAGGTGCAGCCTGAACGTCTCGAGAAACCACAACGTTGTCAATACAAGTCGCACTTGGCTACAAGTTCTGGTATCCCGGTGTGATTGAGACTTTATGGGGCGCGCCGCCCCAGACCATGACGATTGCAGGTTTCTAAGTTCACAAATGCGGGTCTTGTGACTGTCGCGACAGGGATTCTACGTTGCTGAACTCCGCCGAGCAAGGAGCCAAGGATAACAAACCCGCGAAAGCCGATGGAGCCACGGATCAGCGCGATGGGGTTCGTCGTAGCACAAGGCTAACTAGTGCTGGCGCGCCAAAACCTGCTGCGGCGAAGCCTGAGGGAGTTAACATAAGGCCTCATTTTTCTACCCAGCGGGCGTATATTGGACCTGCGTGCATATTACAAGTATCATCCCTGCCTTTGCCAGAGCCAGAAACGGCTTCACAGGACTCTACCATGTTGGGATCCATGCCTTTGCCGAGCCGGAAACGGCTTCGCCATGCAGCACAACGCGCGGCGGTGCCCCCCAGCGCGGCTGCCGTGGCCCCGATCTGCTGTTGGGCCGGGGTTTGCGTGGCCCCCTGCGGCGTGGTTGGACGGTCGAGCGTCAGCTCCTCCATCTACTGGGCCAAAGACGCCTCCTCTTTGCGCCTCTTGTCGGCAGCCGCTTTCGCCTCCCTCAACAGCCTCAGCCTCTCGGACCTGCGCACGATCTTGAGCGTGTCCCCTCCCACATATTTGCCCCCATTGTTGACCGCCCTGGTTTGCTCAAGCAGCCACTTCGTGGCGAAGAAAGGCCCTAACTGGGCGATGCCAGGGTCCGTGATTCGAAACGGGGTCGCAGAAGTGTTGATGAAGGCGACCATGCTCTGGCGTAACGACCATGTCGCACTGGCGCAATCTGGCCGAGGCCCTCAACGACGGCCACTCGCGCTCGCCGACTTTGACCAGCTGCTCCAGGGCTTTCAGGTCCTGCCTAGGCTTTCACGCCGTCAGCCTCTGTCTGCCTGGCCGGACCTGGGCGCTGGCAGGAACGAAGGTCCCCGCCGGAGGGGCTGGGGCTGTTGTCCCGCTTGCGTAGGACGAGCGCGGGCGCCATTCGCACCTCCGCCTCCGCCTCCGCGCGGGCCTCACCTCGGCCCACGCGTCGACGATCTTCGCCCGCGGAGCCAGCGCGAGTTCGCGAGAAGCTGCGCGACGTCGGGCCGGAGCGCAAAACCGGCGCTGTCCGCCGCCGGCCTTCCACTCCCCGCCGGCCTTCCACTCCCCGCCGGCCTTCCACTCCCCGCCGGCCTTCCGCCATTCATTGGCAACTCCATCCCCGGAGACTAGTCTTTCTTCAAAGCAACGCCCCTGACCTGCGAGGAATGCCACTTTCAGGTCGACCCGGCCGGGTCGGGTCAGCGCCTCGTCGAGGGCCGCGGTTGGAGATCATCAAGGATAATCACATCGCGAACGGCCTTGATGCCTTCCGCGCTTCGTTCAATACAGTCTACGTAGACAGGACGATCTCGCGTACTCTAGACGACGGCGGGGAGTGGAAGTGGGAAGCCGGCAGGGAGTAGAAGGCTAGAGGCTAGCGGCGAGTGAAAGGCCGACGGCGAGTGAAAGGCCGGCGGCGAGTGAGAGGCTGGCGGCGACTGGACGGCCGGCGGCGAGCCTGGGCGTCCGGATCGAAGGAGGAGAACCGGTTGGACAGTTCCTTCACACCGAGGCTCAGAAGCGGGTTGAACTGGGCATTCAGCGAAGGGGGTGGGGGGAAAGAGTCTCTGGAATAGCCTCCAGGAGGCCATCCGCGGTGGTGTTACTCTCGTTCGTTGCCATGTTTGCTTTGAGCCTGGCAAGCCGCTTAGGTGTGGGAGAGGCGACGGTGGGCAGCGGATGTAACGAAGAGAGAATGGTTCTCAAGTGGGTGAGGTCTATACCCTCGCTCGCGAGGTCTGAGAGGCGCTCGGAGAGCCCATCGCCTCCTCGTGCCGGCTGGAGAAAGATGCCGTAGTCCACCTTGTTCTCCCTTAGCGCAGGGTCGTCGTCGTGGAACGCCTTTAGCGTGCGGCAGAGCGTGATGTTCCGAAAGTCTATGGCATCTTGGCACGGCAATGTACCAGATCGTTCCACGCGCTGTGACTCTGTGTGCTCAACCAGGAAGGTCAACAGAACAACTACCGAAATAAGGCTATCGTACAAATCCGGTGCCTCATGGTACGTCGGAGACGAACGGAGACGAAGATGCGGCTGAATATCGTACAACGACCAATGAGAAACGTCGGGTTAGGTACACGGGTTGGGCGCCTCAGAACCCCGCCAAATTCTACGTCTCTCGGCAACCCAACAATCATCCTCATTCAAGTATAGAGACGGCAGATCATCCACCAGCCGGCATTTTCGCAATGTCCGAATTAGACCCTCGGCTCTACGTAGTCGTATAGATCGCCCCTCTCGAGATCGAGGCCCGAGCCGCCCTGTATATATTCGATAATAGACACCGCGGTAGGTTCCTGACCGGTCGAGGTAACGACTACCTTTTCTATACCGGCGATATATATAGACACTATATCGTCCTCGCGACTCTGCCTATAGGTTAGGAATATAGTATAGAGCTAGTAGCTACGTTCGCTAGCTAGGTGAAGAAGTTCTTCTTAAACCTTTAGTTCGGGTTACTCATTAGCGTTACCGCTAGCCTCTCTAATCTCTTAAGGGATCCGCCCTATAATATCTGTCTTAGCGATGTTCTTATAGCGCTTCTCGAAGGCGATAGTGCCGGACTAATAGCCTATGACTTAGGTAAGGAAATCGGGAAAGATAGCCTCTAGCTCCTATGTTTCGAGTATATCCTAGCTGCTATAGAGACTGTTATACGGGCGGTGATCGGTAGTATCAAGCTTTGTATACCGAACGATATAGAGAAGTTCCTCCCCTACTATAAAGATATAGAAGAGAAGGAGTATGAATATAGCACCTTCGCCGACCCTGGCTAGGATAAGGATATACTCTACGAGATCGATAAGTATAGGGTAGAGAAGCTAGTCGAACGCGAATAGCGGCAAGCCTTTAAGCGGACCCGAGTATAGTATAGGCTAATCGGCTCGGGAGAGAAGCTGATGAAAAATACCTAGAAGCGGAACGAGCTCCGGGATAGGTATAACGTCATCGACGTCGAAATAGAGGTAGCTAGAACGATGAACTGTATTCTCGTCGGTGTCATCCAGGGAGTTTGCTACTATAGAGACGAGTATAAAAATAAAGAATGGCAGCCCTGTACTATAGCAATAGCTATGGTGTATACTAAGGCTGTCTTGCATGAGATACTCCCTGGTAAAATTTCTATAGTAGGCTTACTATCTACGTCTACGCTATAGGGTCCAGGAGGATTTGTTTTCAATAGACGGATTTCTATTAAAACTATACTTGCTACCACCCCTTGCTGTATAATCCTGTTCCCGTGCAACGAAGATATTGTCCACTACACTGCTATCTTCTCCGAGCTCGGTATGCTACTTCCCTTATACTGTGACTACTAGAGCGCCGCCCTCTGAGGCCTTGGCGGATCCGAGTAAGACTCTATCCTCTAAATAGGCTATATACAGGCTAACAGATATAGGAAAACATAGATCGCACTTGAATATACCTACCGCTGGAGTCGAGACCCGGCCTGCTTAGTGTTCTAGGTCTACGCCGACAACGAGACGACATTTACGCAGGACTATAAGGTGATTGCGAAGAGGCTGGGCCTAGCGGGTAGTCTGGATAGACTAGAGCTGTTAACGGCCCTGTGCGAGCGGATCGAGGCGGACCTGTGCTAGCTGCTTATTCTCGATAATACGGATAACCTCGTAGCATTTGGGGTAGACCGGATACAATTAGATAGGGATTAGGCTTAGGGTATAGAAGAGAAGTACAGTCTATACGATTTCATACTACGGGGTCCTAGAGGGATAGTACTATAGACGAGCTGTGATAAGCGGATTAGTAGCAGTCTTGTCGGTACCCGACGAGCGATTAATGTTGCTAGTATAACGGAGGGAGAGGCGATGATACTTCTCGAGATGGTTATATATAGAGAGATTGCCGAGGAGGAGTCCTATAACACTATAGTGCTGCTTACTACGCTCGAGCAGCTCCCGCTCATAGTATTATAGGCGGTAGTATATATATAAAGGACGGTAACTTTAATCGGCGAGTATCTATTGAGGATAAGGAGACGTATAACGAGACGGGAACTGCTTAGCGAGACGGAGTTCGACTGATACTGCAGATGGTATATGTCGAACAGCGTTATATAGATGTAGAATATCTTAATCGAGTATATCTGGTAGGAGAACTAGATAGCCTACGATATCCTCTACTCGCTTATATTTATAGACAACTAAAACGTCCTATTCGAGTTGATCGCGAAGGTAGCCGAGATAATAGGAAGACCGACTAGATACGAAGAAGCTATAAGTATCGAGTCTATATAGAGTAGGGACTAGGACTAGGATATAGACAATAACGATAACGTCCTAGTAGCTATTGTCTTTCTCTAGGACTTTTCGTTCCTATATCTACGTATAGCCGGCGAACGAGACTAAGCTTATAAGATATATAAGTTTATATAAGAGGCTACGTAGTATAGCTTGAGCTAAGATAATAGGTGGAAGGACGAATCGTATTTCTTAGAAGTAACTCTTCTAGCTACTATATCTCTATTTCTAGAGATATGACGGGAATTATAGGGAGAGTACGAGAGATATCTCGAGTATATATAACGTACGGCCGAATAGGCCGGGTTATATAAGGGTAAGGTAGAGGTAGCGGCGATTTTGACTCTCGTGTCGGCCTACCTATATGACTGTAGGAGGTAGAGAGAGAAGGAGCCTATAGACGAAAGTGCCTCTAAGTATCGGAGGAAAGTTCTTGGCGAGAGGTATCCCGATACGATCGGAAGTATGGCGGAGCTGGCCACGATATACTATGCCTAGGGAATATATAAGAAGGCGGAGAAGATCAAGGTAGAAGTGCTAGCGCTATGACGCGATGTTCTCGGCGAGAAGTATCCCGATACGATTTGGAGTATAGCGTTACTGGCCGCGATATATTATACCTAGGGGAGGTATGACGAGGATGAGAAGATATCAGTGGAAGTGCTGGCACTGCGGCGCGACGTTCTCGGCGAGAAGTATCCCGATACGATCCGGAGTATGGCGAACCTGGCTGCGATATACCATGCCCAGGGGAGATATGACGAGGATGAGAAGATATCAGTGGAAGTTCTGGCACTACAGCGCGATGTTCTCGGAGAGAAGCATCCCAATACTCTCCAGGCCATGTACGACCTCGCCGTTACCTGGAATAGCCGACAGCGACGTCCTGAAGCGTTGGCTATGATACAGGAGTGTTTCCAGTTGCAGTGTAGCGTGTTAGGCCGAACTCATCCCTCGACCGGGGGATCTTTACGCGTCCTGAACTCATGGGGACGGACAGGGAAGAGAGCTCTTGTATGAGCCGAATGTTTAGGCGTATGTGATGAATCGTCCGGTCTGGCTACTCCTGAGAGGGTTCAGCCACAAGTGCTCACACAGGTGGAATGGAGGTATGCGTATCAGACAATGATTCAGGGAAGCCAAAAGGTCCCCAACGATGCACGATGCAAAGTCTCGATCAGTACAATAGCTTGCAGTAGATACTAACTTGAAGGTCGAGGTTGTGTTTCATGTTGTGATGGCAATTGGCACCAGGCGCCGGCTCTCTTCCGCTTCCTCATAGTGCTCGTTCCGTATGACGGGCGGTTCTACTTCGTGACTTCGCCCGGTTGCGTACGGGGGTTGGCTTGCGAGAGGGGGAGCGGTGGCGATGCCGCTGATCGCATCACCTGCGGACATGCATGGCTTACGGATACTCAGCAGCAGAAGGGTCTTGTTCCGAACATGTAGGAACAAGCACGACTCCCAACATGCATTTCGAAGTCCAAGCGGTGTTGTAGTCATTGATCAAGTGAAGGGCTGGAGGCAACGAGAACAACATGTGGAAGACGGTATTAATTGAGGCACTCCCCAGAAGCTCGTTGATGAATAACGCGATGACGGCGCTTGGGATCTATTCCCGAAGATATGCCGAGACTCGTTCAAATTTGAACGAGTCTCGGCTACTTATATGATTGGCTGTTTAGATGGCGGTGGGGTTCTCACTCGGCTGGGATCCTCAGCGTTAGGCCCCAGTCTACGGGTACGAGAGTGCGGGGACAGTGCCCACGAGAGCGCCGTCCGCCCATTGTTGTCCTTGGAGTTCACCTCAATGCCGTCCTTCCCAAGCAGCTCTCCCACCACCCGCTCATTCCCTTTCTCTGCCGCCCACGATAGCGAAGTCGATTGCGTAGACCTCCCGGTCGTGGCCTGCGAATGTAGCTTTGATCTGTTGTGTTTGCAGATCCCAGACCTGGACATGTTAGCATACCTGGGTCGAAAAGAAATCTTGGATGAAATTATACTCACCTTGACGAGGGAGCTCTCATCACCGGTAGCAAGATACTTGCCATCCGGACTGAAGCCAACGCCCCTGGTGAAGAAATCGGTTCCGGGGTCGATGTTCTTGTCCCGGAGAACGCAAATCTTCTCGCCTGAAGCAACATCGTAGACAAATGCCGACCGGTTACAGCCCGTCGCGATGCACTTGCCATCATGGCTCAATTTCACACAGCAAACAACGCTCTTGTGCTCGAAGGTGTGTACGAGGTCCACATCCAAAACTCGCGGGGTGGTCTCGTTGAAGACAACCGACCAGTCTTCCCTCACTTTCTTGAGGTGATTCGGCACACGCTTTGGGTCGAAATCGCCGAAAGCCTTTGGATGGCGGGGGAGGAGGCAGCTCGTGCTTCCAGAACTCGGGTGGAAAAGCCTTGCGGACGTCGAGGCAGCCATTCTCTTCCATCAACGTCTGCATGTTTTTCCCGGTGCTGGTGCGGATATAGATGTCTGCGCCGTGGTCCGCAATGAGCAAGAGGGCCACTTCAACGTCGTCGTTGGCCACCGCTGCATGAAGAGCCGTCAGACCTTGCTTTGTACACCGGTCGTCCACCTCGGCTCCGTGCTCGAGAAGCCAGCGGCAGACCTCGAGATTTCTGGCCCGCCCAGCCAGGAATAATGGAGTCGACCCGCTCTTATCTTTGGCGTTGACGCTGGCCCCGTAGGCAAAAAGGTCTTGTACAACCTCGAGCCGTCCTTGGGCAGCTGCTTTGAAGATATCGCCGCGCCTGTTGGGGGGGAAGCCCACGGAAACGGCCTCGGAGTGGAGACGCTTGTTGTGTCGAGCAAGATCGGATTCCCTTGCGAATCCGATCTGGAAACGGTAATAATCCTCAGTGCCGCATCGGAAGGGGAATTCGTGCTGCCTGACGTGGTCATCGCGATTCGAAGCCGTGTCGAGGCCGTCTTGGAAGAAAAGACACCACGACTTGGGGAATTTGTATCCCAGGCGGCTATAAAACTCGCCAAGCTTGTCCAAGTCTGCCGGGCTTTCGGTGTTTGCTGGACCCAAGAGCTCTTCCAAGTAGTCTCGGATCGGCTGTATCCGGTTCCGTATAGGGAAATTGTATTCCTAGTCTCTGCCGCCGTCGGGAAGTTGATGGATTTGGGTGCGTATGGCGGTCGTGTCGTGTTGGAGACCCAACGCATCTGCCAACTTGGCGACAGCCTCCAGGACGGCATTCATGTCCTCCGAGCTCTCAAACTGCCGTACATGCTTCCACCAATGCGCTACCGCGTAATCCAGAAACCCATAGTAACCGGTCATACAGTGCGTCTTGACATCGAGTTTGCTTGTGTCAGGGTTGAAAGGCGCTGAGCATAAATATTGGGCACAAAATAGTGCCATTTCTGCGTGGAGGTCGACCCGAGTCTGGCCTGCTCTATGACGAGCGCCAGGGGAGTCTGGCACCCTCTGCTGTCGATGATGCCATTGGAAAGGGGTGGTTTGTGTGTTGTCATTGTCGGCGATGGTGTCCTTAGGCTGGAGATTAGTTTGTGTGTGTGGCGGCTGCAACGTGCTGCCATCACATCGAGGTCGCCTACCGTTGCACCAACTGCAACAACAACCCATGCCACTCCTCGACCACGTGCACCCCGTCGACGGTTACCGTCACCATCACTGCCACAACAACCTCGCCTACCACAACTACCACCACCACTACCACGACAACTGGAACCTCGCCTAGCACAACTACTACCACCACCACGACCACGACAACCTCGCCTACTACCACCACTACCACGACAAGTTCGGAGAGCACGACGACCACCACTACCACCACAACCTCGGAGAGCACCACCACCACCACCACAACCTCAGAGAGCACCACCACTACCACCACAACCTCGCCTACCACCACCACTACCACGACAACCTCGCCTACCACCACCACTACCACCACAACCTCGCCTATCACCACCACTACCACCACAACCTCGCCTACCACGACTACCACCACTACCACCACCACTACAACGACAACCACCAGCGCATCTACCGCGGTCCAGACCTTCAGCTTTGGCACAGCATTTGGCTACCAGGCGCCCGTCGACGGTGTGCAACAGTCGTTCGAGCTCGACACCCAGCCCGGCAACGGCTGCAACAGATGGGGGTGGTTCGAGACGCCCACCCTCGCCTCGCTGCAAGGCGCCGGCATCAGCGGGACTCTCTACGTCGGCGCAGGCGGCAACGACATTTCCCAGGCGGTCCCGGTGGGCACTTGGACGGCGACGGCCACCCCGGGGGGCGCCGTGACGGTCATATACGAGCTCGATAGCCCGCCGTACTCGCTCGCCGAGGTCCACGTCAACTTGGTCTGCACGCCGCTGACCACGTGCGCGCCGGGCCAGTACACGTTCAATTCGGGCCCGCTTCCGAACCCGCCCACCTTTGTCACCCTGCCGCCGCTGTCGTACCCGAGCTGCCCCGCAGGGTCGCAGGCTGCGCTGATTGTTCATGCCTCCGTTAATATTGCGACGACGGCGACGACTTGTACGCCGCCGGTGGCGACTTAGGAGTCAGGGGTAGAGGTGATGGACCTGGGGATGTTGGAATGCATGCGTTGACGTTTTGGACGTCCGGGACGTCGGAGTCGACTTGGCAGTCCCCATGCTCCGACTTGTGGTCCAACAACGCCACCCACAGCGCGTGGCGAAACTCGGCTGGAGTCAGGGGCCGTTTTGCGCAGAGGATCCAGAGAACGCAGAGCAGTAATCGTTCAGGGGACTTTTGATCGCGCATCAGAATGCTCTTGAAGAGGTCGCCCAGCTTGTCTGGGATTGTCGAAAGCTTTGTCCTCAGCGCGAGGCCACCGTCGTCGTCCTCTTTGTTGAGAATATCCACAGTGAGGACAATCCACAGAAATATTCCGGACGCCTTACCCAGGATCTCGGACTGCAAGTCTGCGAGAAGCCTGGGGTCTTCGATTGTGAGCTTGCTCTTCACATACTGTGCCAGGTCCTCTGTATGCCTAGACTTGTCCTCGAGGGTCAGTGAGATGCCCTTGTGGATGCTGATGTAGGGGTATGGCCGGCTCGAGAAACAGATTCGGAGTTGGATGCCAGCCTCGGTCGCGTCCGCTGCCAGATCCTCGAAGAACTGAACCATGTCTCGGACTTCCTGCTTGTCACACTCGTCGAGGGCGTCGATAAAACAAGTGAAGGAGCGCCGCTCAAGGGCTATGACGGCGCTCCTGAAAAGCGCCTTGAGAGCGTCCAAGTCAGGGCAACCTTGCTGGCCCGACGGGACAATGTCAGTGTCGTTGAGGATGGATTGAAGATCTCGAAACTTCTTCAGGAGCTGCATCAGCAACGACCGGTACATGCCGATGATGGACCTTTCCAAGTAGTCGCCGCGCGCGTTGAAGAAGAAGGACGCTGTCAGAGTGTTAGACTTGGCCTTTTTTTTCGACTCCAGGTACACAAACTTCATCATAGTTGACTTTCCGGCGCCGGCCTTGCTTCGCATCCATAAGAAACCGTGATTTTGGGATTGCATTCGTGGGTCAAGCCAATTCCGATATGCTGGGTGCTGGACGAACCAACGGCAGGTTTTGGCGTGTGCTGTTTGGATGGTGGTTTTCCGGGCATCGATTTGGGCGAAGTTCAGCGATTCTAGTAAACGGTGTCGCCGTGCTGAATCTCGGTCGTCTATTTTAACCCGGTCAGATGATGCAACGCCCAGCAGGGACGGGAGGGCGGCTTCCTTACCAACAGTGTCGGGCTCGGCCGCCACGCTGAATCGGGCGGTATTGGCCCGGTTGAGTTCCAGACCAGAAGCTGGAAGGACTTCCAGCAGTCTATAGTAAAGTACTTAGTATAACGTGTATGATAAGCGAGTGAAACAGATAAGCGAGTGAAACACTTTCCCCCACATCACATATTCTTCACACTTAACCTTCAATTATTCTACAACGAACTATAGCTTTACCTTCTAACGAGGCCAGAGTGATTCTTGTACTTGAAGCTCTTAAAAATGACCCTACCCTTAGTCTTCGAGCTATAGCAAAGGTCTATAGCGTGAACCCTGTAACACTTATACGACGACGCGACGGCTGGCGTATATGACACGATATTCTAGCCAACTCACGTAAGCTTATAGATCTAGAGGAGAAGACAATAGTTCAATATATAATTGAGCTATCTTCACGTATATTTCCTCTGAGATTATATAGGATAGAAGATATAGCTAACTAACTATAACGCGAATGTAATATACCCTCTATCGGTAAACGCTAGGTATATAACTTTATTAAACGCTAGCTAGAGCTCTAAACGCATTATATATATAAGTACGACTACTAGAGGGTTAATCTCGCGGATTGCGAGAGCTTCAGAGGGCCATTGGTAAAAGAGTATTCGAATTGAAGGTCTTGAAAATATTAGTTACAAAGGGAAGATTCTGTGTATATGTCTGAATCAGAGTTTTAGGGTGCGAATCCACTGCAGAGTAGGGGTGCAGTGCCAGTCAGGTGGAACCCTGCCTGACAGGTGCCCACAGAGCTGTGGAACCCTGCCTGACAGGTGCCCAGAGAGCTGCCTCTATGCGACACACCCCCCAGCTGCATGCAGTGCACGTAGCTGCCAGCAGCTGTTAGCGATGTAGTCGCTCTAAACATTGGTTTTGGTAGTTGAGTTGATATAGCTAATCAGAACTTAAACGCGCTCTGAATCGCTGTTGATAGGCAGCTAATTGGGTTCAGCACTCCTAATCAACTTATCGGAGTATAGCCAATCAGGACTTAATAGCGGAGCCTATCTCCAAAGCGACCTTTGTTTTAGTCTGCTATACGCAGTACAAAATCGCTTTCCCTTGTACGACTCTCTTCTCCTACTTCCTTACTATAAACAATAACAACTACAATAACAATAGTAATAATAACGAAATGCCTTCTAGAAAGGGGTCTGTAGCTACGAGAGCAGCCGCTGAAAAGCGTGCTCGCGCGCGCGAGGAGGCTACTATAGCTAAGGAGGCTGCTATAGTCGAGCGGGCCGCTACGGCCGTATAGGCTACTGTTGATAAGACTGCCGCTGCTAAGGCTAAGAAGAACGTAGGCGTAAAGCCTGCTGGTACTCCCTCCAGCGCTAACAAGTATATTTCAAGTAGCTGTTTTAGAGCTTTATAATAACATATCTTATCAGCGAGCGACGCATATAAGCGAGCGACGCACTCTCCACTATACTCCAACAACTAGCTTTAATTGTAAAACAACAACACTAGGAACTAACTATAATTACATCAGAAACAGTTGAATCAGATGCTTCTACAGCCTCCTGGCAAGTACGGGCATTATGGCCAGGCTTGCCGCATATACCATAGCACCGAACCCTCGTACAAACCCCCCCTATACCAGTACCATCTAGCTACGTTTCTTGTACTCCCTCCCTATCTACAGCTCCCTGGCCCAGTGCCTCCTGTGCACCCTGTACAGTAAGTGATCCTCCAAGCTATATATACGTTCTTTTGGCTCTCCGGCGCTTACTTAGTGCCTCGTTGGCCTTACGGAGCGAAGAGACCTCTGACCGAAGGAGGGCCACCTAGTGCATTACAGCTATCGTACCCTTGGTAAGCTGGTCTACAGCAGCTAATATCGAAGTTAGGGAGCTATTTTGATAGTTGGCAATACGAGTCTTGATAAGCGTTGACTACGAGTTCGCTTCTCGAGGGTTCTGGGGTATCTGGAAGACCTAAGGTTGTAGGGTGGTAGCCCGCGAGTTCAGGGGTATTGGTATACGAAGCTTGACATCTAGCTTAGAAAGCACCCTCTCTAGATCGTATAGCATAAGGCCAGCCCCTACGAAGCCGCCCTAGATATTCCTTTCGGTAATAGAGGTAAAGAAGGCCTTACGAAAGCCGTAGAGGAACTCGAGCTTACTTATATAGTTGATATATATCTACATCAAGTCCTCGACCTAGCGACTATATACCTACTTCAGCGGCCTAAAGCAGCTAATATCAAGTGGCTAGAGGAGGTAGGAAGAGTATAGAGGCATATAGAGTATAATAATCTAATGCTCCTAGCAGTAGAGCTCGAATTCAGTCGAGTAGTAGCTCTTATAGCCGTCGAGGATCAACAACTGGTATTTGCCCTTCGTACGAGGTGCTATATAGAAGTCGAAGTACTTGATCCAATCCAGGCCTACCGCATTAGTAGTCTAGCCGTTATCGGTGGTTGCGATACGCCAGTCGGCTAGGAGGTCGCACTCGGTATACTAGTTGGCGAGGTAGTACTACGCGGCCAAGATGATAAAGGGGGGGATAGCCCAGCCGAGGGCGTTGACGCCCTGGATTACTATTGCCCACTCGCGGTTACCAGGCTAGGCTAGCTTTGCCTTGCTTAGGCCATTCCGACGTCGTAACCACTATACCCGCGAAGATAATACCCATTATAAACCCAGTCTCGTCGAAGTTATAGATATCGTCATCTATAATACTGTACTTAGCCTTAGTGTTCTATACGAGTGTAAACCACTCGCCAATAACCTCTGGGTCCTCGCATTTAGCCCTCTGGTAGTCGTATCTTCGCGTCCAACGCGTCTGGAGCTCTGGCTAGCGTTTGACAAATCGATACGCCTAGAGTTGGCCGACAGGGGGCGCGTCGCGTACGCATAGCAGTTGGTTAGCCATATCTTCCACACCACATAGTCTTGGTGGAAAAGATCGTACGGCTAGCTCAAGGATATATTGAACAACGGCTTTCTCTTCGGAATCGGTAAGCCGACGCGAGTTGGCTGGAAGGTCGCGTCGCGCAGTTCGGCCAGCGCGTCGATACCGAAGGGTTGCCTCTAGGATATTATACAATTTAGCTGCCGCTCGGATACTGAGTTTCGTATTGTTTTGGATAGCTTCGAGGGCTAAAAGCAGCCTGGCTTCTTTTG
>MU854742.1:0-13932 GCA_033296685.1 Parachaetomium inaequale | reverse complement strand
TGGATTCGTATTGTGGCTTCAAAGGGTCGACAGAGGTTTTTATCCGGCCTATACGGTACGGTTTCCTTTGTATATAGCAGTAGAAGGACCGGCGCTCCTACAGGCATATCGGTGTAGGAAATAATAATATAATAGAGATTATTAGCACTTATATATATAGGTTAAACACGCCCCCTAGGATCTATAATATCTTCTATGTTATATAGCTAAAAAGAGTAGCTAAAGATCCCTTGCCATTATAAGAGCGAGACGACGCTCAACTACTAGTACTCGTAGTCGACCGACTAGATAGCGAAGAGGAGTAGTAGGTTAAGGAGATTCTACGTTAGAAGAAGATAGGTAAGAAGGTAAAGTTATTAGTCAAGTAGGCAGGATACATAAAGCTAATATAGGAACCGCTTGACGCGTTTCAAAATATAGAGGTACTAGACTAATATAAGGCTGCCTATAGGAGGGTAACTGTCGACTAAGAGAGGGGAGGGGGGTATTATGACGGGCTAAGCTCGGGAGCTAGCACTCGGGATCCCTCGGCCTACGAAGGTCTGCAACTAACGCGGACACAAGAGAGGCACTGACGCCAGAAGGTAGAGAACTAACGATAGCTGCAGATGACTATAGGTCAGGCGGGAATTGACGATAGTTGTAGGTTATACATGAACTAAAGTCATTATAACCGACTAAGCTATAGTTGCCTTTATCTAGTCGGATATAAAACGTATAGACCTGTATAGCAGTTAGACTCTTTTCTCTTTCCTTTCTTTAAGCTTAGTTTACTCGTTTAGTCGCCTATAGCCTGTTGCAATATACTCGCCGTAGACCGTTACACTTGTCGAGGCGTTTCCTTATATAGGCTTCCCTAGTATAGGCTAGTAGGTAGAAGTCTAGTCGAAGGTCTAGGAAGAGAGCCTAGTACTCTAAGAGAGAGTAGAGGCTGTTGTATACTAGGTAGCTAGACATAGCTCCTAAAGTAAATCTTCGCTTGTTTATATTATAGGTGCCTAGGCTACAGCTATAAGAGTGATTCGGAGCTCATAGGTGCTTCCTATATAGTTCTAGCATACGTTGACATAGGCGCTACTCGTAGCATCATTTCTAATGCTCCTCGTAGTCTTCCTTCTATTGTTAGGCGTATATCGGGAACGTACCTCTAGCGATTGGATATAGTCGGGCGTTGATATCCTTATAGATATAATTGCTAAAGTCTTTCGAGAGCTTATAGAGAGTAAGAGTATTATTATTAATAGCCTCTTAGTTGCTATTATAGTACGACTCGTACTAGGATTTATATTTTGCTCTCTTGACAGTAGTTTCAAACTATAGCTACTAGAGTTATAAATTACTTGAACTAGGAAGGTTGGCTTCTTATACGCCTAGGAGGGCAGTCTCCTAGGTCGAGAGCTAACCAAGTATATCCTTTAGCTTCTTTATCAGCAGTTTGATCGCTATATTGTACTACGTTATAGCTCGCTAGAGCTCTTTGCAGTTGTCTAAGCCTATATGCTCTTTGAGTACTATATACCACTAGTCGATAGTTTTATTAGCCTTATACATTGTATTATAGAGCTAGGTCGCTATAGTCTATTAGATCTATATGACTATATAGTTAAGGTTCTAGCATTCGGCTTCATAGAGGTACTAATCGAAGTAGTATTCTAAAAGGTCGGATTTATATGCATTACAGCCGAGGGTAGTCATTTCGCTAGCATTACTAGGTTAGCTATATTTATTGACCTCCTTATAGAACGTTTGCGACTCAGTAGCGCTTAAGGTAGCGCTTCCTAAGTATATACTCTATATAAGAGGCGTATCGGTATATTCGAGGCGCTTTAGGTAGTCAGTGATAGTTAGTTTAGCTAAGGCTATTTTGAATCGACCTTTAGTTAGGCTCTTAAGATTAATAAAGTCCTAAAAGTCTCTAGTAATTGCCTCGGCTATAAAGTATTCATTTTATACCTTCTAGCTCTCGGAGCTAGTATATTTAACTTCTTCGTTAGCTATAGTAATAGGTACTATTATTTCGAACTAGGCGTTCAGCATTCTTATTATAGCTTATTACTTCAATTTGCTACGTTAGAAGCTCTATTGCTAACCGAGCTTATAACTATTAGAAGTCCAATAGCTATATATTCACAGTGTCACTAGGTTGAAGAGCTTACGAAGGTAGTTTTTCAGGCGCGAGCCCCCTCAATCCTTGATCCCCTTAGGTAGACATCTTACCTTCTAAATACTATAGTGCCTAGGGGCGCCTTGACAGCCAGGACCTTCGTCATGGCCTGCGCGCAGCCTAAGCGCTTATTTATCTATGTACTACACGTAGTCCTAAGCGCTACGTGCAGTCCAGGCGCCTGTTTATCCGAGCGCTGTACGTAGTCCCGAGCGCTGCGCGCAGTCCAAGCGCTCAGCCAATCCGCCTGCAAATCCAATAAGAGAGTGTGATTTTGTAGAGCTTTCAGTAATATAGAGCTTTCGGTGATAAACTACGTTATATCTTCTATACTATATGGCTTTAGTAGAAAAGATTATACATCTAGCTCAAGGATATATTAAACAATAGCCTTCTCTTTGGAATCGGTAAGCCGGTGCGAGTTAGCTAGAAGATCGCGTCGTACAGGCCAGCTAGCGCGTTAGTTAGAGAGGGTTATAGCTAGTACATTATAGAGCTTAGCTGTAGCTCGGAGGCTTAGTTTTTTATTGTTCTGAAGAGCTTTAAGGGCTAAGAGTATCCTGGCCTCCTTTGAAGTAGGAGACTATTGGGTTGTGGAAAAAATTGATATTTGGTAGAAGGAGGATGCGTTGTGGTGGAGACTGTACGACTCGCTTATCATGTACGTTACCTCTGAGCCACCCTGCAGGTGTGTAACAACCTGCTTAGGCCGACATGCAGCCCGGTCTCCATCACGAGGCGCTACACGTGTTCCGACAGCGTCCCTTAGAAAAAAGAGCAACTTACCTTTGTCAAAGAAGAGGACTAGAATCCCGTAACAGCGATCCGTGCCGAGCCAGTACATTAGCTCCTACTATACGCTCGCGAAGGTGTTATACACGTCTGTCTCGTGAGACAGCGCACGCTCTAAAAATCTCTAGATCAGGCCTCTGTACTCGCCGGTATTGTCGGTATAAAAATCGCCTCTAGGTTGTCCACCGCCTTGGCTCGTGAGCTCGTGTAGAGGGTCAAACACATGCTCTTTTTACACATCGTTGCTCCTGCAGCGGAACGCGACCTTGCCGTCGATGAAGACGAGGGATCGTGGTGCAAAAAGGTCGTCTTCAAATCTAGATCAATGACATACACAACGTGAAGGCTTCACGCTCGCTCAAAGACACTTCAATGCGGTGATTGACCGCCCAAACTTACGTCTGACCGCGGGAGGAGTACAGCGCCCGACGATCAAATACGCATATTTGGACCTTCGGTGCAATTTCTTCCATTGGCTGGCTGCCGCGACGTCCGTGAGCCGGGATGGACGCCGGCGATACCAAAATACGCATGCTCGTTGCCCGCGGCGACGATGATCAAGTCGGCCGCCGTATAAAGTAGATCCATTACCTCGATCTACTCAACGTTATCCTGCCCAATACACAGAGTATCAATCCACAGGTATTATGCCGAACTCCCTCGCAACGTAGATCGCGTCCGACCTTGTTCGTAGGCGGTATCTAGTCCCAATACTCGGGCTGCCCAAATGCGTAGGGCTCTTCGAGGATATATTACAAAGTATTCAGGTTTAACAATGACCAATAACTCGACTCTACCCCCTGGAAGACCCAATCATCGCCATCAGCCGCAACTTGGACATCGGCAGCCTCGTCCTGCAGGTGAGTGTCGATATATAAGTACGAGTCTTGATGTGCCCATGTTGCAGCGGATCTGGGAGACAATGGCTTTGTTGTATCAA
The DNA here is from genome assembly GCA_033296685.1 of Parachaetomium inaequale. Classification (NCBI taxonomy): domain Eukaryota; kingdom Fungi; phylum Ascomycota; class Sordariomycetes; order Sordariales; family Chaetomiaceae; genus Parachaetomium; species Parachaetomium inaequale. Next base: position 10,036 of record MU854742.1, on the reverse strand, counting down.
AGTCCATGCACATTGGTTTGACAGAGAGAGATGCAGAGGTGCCGAAGTGTGTAGATGCATCATGAGCCAAGGGGTCGCAACTCTCCTCGGCGTGTATCGAGCTGGGCAGGGATTTGAAAGAAGGATGAATGTTGACTGTTCCGAGATGCGGGACATCAAAGTGCAAGCACTCCATAGGTCCAGACTGAGGATGTGAGCCGTATCCCACCTGCGAGGCATCACGCATGTCCAGGACCGGGAGCATCCTGCCAATGGTGTCCGCTGACTCTTGAGAAAGCCTGTCATGATTCAGGAGAGCGACATGTTGCATCCGGCCTCGCACAACCTCAATCAACTTCCGATCTTCGTCAGGTTGGGTGTTGTGTCGACTGGTTGGCTGCCCTAGGTAACTGAGCAGCAGGGTCATGGCCGCAACCAGGGCCGAGTAATCAATATGTCGACAGGCCCAGGCTGAACTGTACTGCTCCCTGAAGCTCAGAAAACGCCGTAGAACCTCCCGACTCGATTGCGCGCAAGCGGATCTACTGTCGTCATGTCTGTTGTCTTGGGGACTTCGAAGCATGTTGGGCAAGTGCAAAATAATGCGCAGGTCGAAGTGTTGTATTTGCAGTACCATCCGCGTCATCTGTTGTTCAACTTCCACTTGAGAAGCATCAGAGGGACCTAATGACGACATCGTCCACCATTTGTGTCCCATGAATGCGTGGGCGCGCTCGAGGTCGCCGTCGATAATCTGAGTCACGATGTCGACCGGCGCTGACTTGTTGGTATTCCGCTCGATAATCCGCTTGCTGATGACTGCGTGCAGCTTTGCCAACCTCTCCATCGGAGTATCTTGTTCCATTGAATTCTCGGCAGCAAAGCTGTCGTCTGTGCTACCAACAGGGAGTCCGAGCATCAACGAGAGGGATCGATCGCAGGAGTTGATGCGGTACCAAAGCCCTTGGGGTGTCGGTCTTCTGGCAGTGCTCAGCCCCGGATCGACAAACTGGAGCGACCGAGAGCTGCCTTGGTCAATCCCCATTAACTGGCCAAGACTCATGGCCCTGCGAAAGCTCAGCCACGCCTTACGCAAGTTCCCAGCATTGGAGTGCCAGTATCCGAGCAGGACGAGGCTCTGCAGGCCTTCCGCCGTGCCAACCAAGTCGTCGTCGGAGGTGACCAGCCGAGAGAGAGTCGCGATGATGTGCAGCATCTGTTCTTTGAGTGGTTTCCTCAGCCGAAGGACCTTGGTCTCGAATGCCTGGGGCAGTTGCTGAATGCACATGGCTGGTTTCCGGCGGGATGATGGACACGCTGTCAGGGGCTTCGGACTTGCCGAGGGTGGTATCGAGGTATGAACTGAAGAGGGAGGTAACGAAAAATGGGACAGTGGTGGCCTGGACAATGGCGGTAACATCCTGTTGTCGCGGAAATAACGGGTAGAGAGTTCGGCATACATCCTCGTATTTCGGCGCGGCGTTTCTGGGGGATGCTTCCTCGCGTGTTGGCTCCGACTGCGGTGTGAGCGTGGTGTGTGGTTGTCGATTCCGAGTCGCTCTGCCATGGACGCCGAGAGCCGCTTGCAAAGGAGACTCCTCAGCAGCTGCAGACATCAAAGCATCGATTGGTCCAGGTGCTGAAGCAGAGGCCTCCAGGGTGATTTCTGAGGGCGCGGGTGACGAGTTCCAAGACTGGCTGGAGAGAGAAGAAGCGCCAGGGACTTCCCCGGGTATGATGCGGTCAACGAGTTTGGCCATAAGGTCTTCCAAGCGGCTCAGTCTTTGGGCCACGCCGCGATCTTGCTGCTGTGCTAGTCGTGGGGTGTCGGCATATTCCTGGCCACGGCACGGGCTCCCGCGTGCTTGACATGGTAAACAGGCGGCGTCGTTCTCGGAGTCAAACTGGCATCGGATTTTGCGTCGGCGGCCTGTTTAGTGTGAGCACGTCTCACGGCTCGGGGTTGCGGGCTTGGCCGTCCCATGGACAGTCAGATCAGCATATTCTGGGTCAAGCTCACTCACATTCCCAGCAGCTGTGTGTCCCCTTTCTGACTTTCCGCCGCTTCGGTTCGGACTCCGTGCCAGCGTGATCCGCCATTTTCTTCCAAATTGAATCTGACCCGAGTTTGAAGGCAAAGGGATGACTGCGTGCGGGCCTTGCAAATGGGCTCGGGGAAACGAATTGTTCGTCCGTCTCGGAGTCCGAGACGGACGAAATCTGCAAAATGCCCATGTCCGGTGAACCTGGTCTTCTGTAAACGGTCTAGCGGGACATGTAATCGCCAGGGTTCTGGTTCCTTTCCTTCCTTCACTGCGACCTGGTCGAACGCGGAGGGCAAAATACGATTTCTCAGTTTCGAATTACGGCAGTGCAAGATGGACAAAGTACAACCCTCACTGGTGTATGCACAGCAAGCAACTCCTCCACACCGCCTGCTTTTAATCCAAACGACAGCCGAACCTCCCATTTCCTTATGACTTGGGCAAATCAGACGCCTTAATATACTTCACATCATCAAGCTCCCCTTTGGACGAATCGTGTACCAAGACGTAGCCCGCGTTCGGGTCTGAGGTCAACCTCGCGACTCTTGCGGCCACCAGGATAGAGCACGCTGCTAAGACTCCGTACATGGTTGTCATGGCATACCTCCTAGCAACCAAATGTTTCTTAGCACGAGCACTAATCAAGAGAGAGACTGCAAGAACACATGCCTTCTCAGTGCCGAGCTCTCCGGTAAATGCTCCTGCCCACCAGGCCCACCCATATTCTCCGGGTTCTTGCCGGGGACTGCTGCGACATTGCGCCTTGGGATGAAGGTAGGTCGGTGGGCTTGGGAAGCCCGGGAAAAAGCATTTCTTCCGGCTGTCCTTGCTTCCGGAAGAAGCGCCCCAAGGCGCTGTTGTACAGTTCGTAGGTTGAGCATTGTTGTGGCTGTTACCAACTCGGGTCAGGGACAGTAATATTCGCATGATTTTCGGAACGCAAGAGAAATGGCTGAGTTATTACGCGCAGCATCGACAGTATAAGATGGCTCGCTAGTTGCCGTGCTCTTATGATGTCCTCCCTATGACCTCAACTTGACAAACTGTGGTGTCATAGAGCGGGGGAGCGGGACGTTGGCCGCAACGGGGCAGTGGCGCTGATTGGCGCACAATCTATCGCCTAACACTTAAGATCAAGTCCAGGCTGGTCATGGTTATCCGCCCGAGACTTGGCCCCAGTCGAGGTCTGGGCCTGCGGCTTCCGTTATGAAACCTCCCACTTTCTCGGCGGTCTTGATACTGGGAAGTTGTCCTCAGCTTGCCCTATTAATACATACAGTCCCTTGCAAATCCGGTTTCACCCCAATGCACTGAGAAAAACATCTGAGCACGAACCACATAGCCACTTCGGCGTTGACACAGTGCGATCCAGTTATTTTGCAAGATATGACGTTATCGCCCTGGTTTGCATCTAAAAATTGTCCGAGGAATTCGGCCACGTGGAATCGCACAACCTGATGGTCTCCGTCTCGTCCTCATCGCCGAACTTGGCTCTCCCTATTGTTGGATTTGCAGGCGGATTGGCTGAGCGCTTGGACTGCGCACAGCGCTCGGATAAACAGGCGCCTGGACTGCACGTAGCGCTTAGGACTACATGCAGTGCACAGATAAACAAGCGCTTAGGCTGCGCGCGGGCCATGACGAAGGTCCTGGCTGTCAAGGCGCCCCTTGGGCACTGTAGTATTTAGAGGGTAAGATGCCTACCTAAGGGACCCAGGGGGGGGGGATAAAAGAATTAAGGGGGCTCGCGCCTGAAAACCACCTTTGTAAGCTCTTCAACCCGGTAACACCGTAAATATATAGCTGTTGGACTTCTAACAGTTATAAGCCCGGTCAGCAACAGAGCTTCCAACATAGCAAATTGAAGCAACAAGCCACGACAAGAACGCCAAACGCTCAGTTCGAAACGATAGCACCTATCACTATAGCCAACGAAGAAGTCAAACTTACTAGCCCCGAGAGCTGGAAGGCGTAGAACGAACGCTTTGTAGCCGAGGCAACTACTAGAGACCTTTAGGACTTTATCAACTCTAAGAGCCTAACTAAAGGCTGATTCAAAATGGCACTAGCTAAACCAACCATCGCCGACTACCCAAAGCGCCTCGAATATATCGATACGCCTCCCGCGTAGAGTATACGCTCAGAAAGTGCTACCTCAAGCGCTACCGAGCCGCGAACCTTCTATGAAGAGGTCGACAAACATAGCTAACCTAGCAACACTAGCGAAATAACCGCCTTCGGCTGCGACGTATATAAAACCGACCTTTTAGAATACTACTTCGATTGGCGCCTCTACGAAGCCGAACGCTAGAACCTCAACCATATAGTTGTATAGATCCGATAGACTATGGCGACCCAGCTATACAATATAACATATAAGGCCAACAAAACCATCGACTAGTGGTATACGGCACTCAAAGAGTATATAGGCTCAGACGACCGCGAAGAGCTCTAGCGAGCTATAATGCAGTCTAACGCAGCGATCAAACTACTGACAAAGAAGCTGAAAGATATACTCGATTAGCTCTCGACCTAGGAGACTGCCCTCCTAGGCGTATAAGAAGCCAACCTTCCTAGTTCAAGTAGTTTATAACTCTAGTAGCTATAGTTTGAAACCGCTGTCAAGGGAGCAGGATATAAATCCTAGTGCGAGTCGTACTACAATAGTAACTAGGAGGCTATCAACAACAATACCCTTACTCTCTACAACCTCTCGAAAGACTTTAGCGACTATATCTATAAGGATACTAATGCTCAACCGTATCTAATCGCCAGAGGCGTATTCCTGATATACGCCTAATAGGAGGAAGACTATAAGGAGCACTAGGAATAGCGCCATGAGTAGCGCCTACGTCAACGTACGCCAGAACTATATAGGAAGCGCCTATGAGCTCTGAATCGCTCTCGTAGCTATAGCTAAGGTACCTATAATACAAACAAGCAAAGATATACTTCAGGGGCTATATCTAACTGCCTAGCGTACAACGGCCTCTACCCTCTCCTAGAGTACTAGGCTCTCTTCCTAGACCTTCGACTAGACTTCTACCTACTAGCCTATACTAGGGAAGCCCGTACAAGGGAACGCCTCGATAAGGACCTAGAGCTCTACAAGTAGGTCGACGCCTTACGCAAGCGTATTAAGAAAGAGACTATGCTAGTCAAGGAGGTTAGGTTTGTCGAAGAACAACATTGACTAACCGGCGAGACTATATGTATAAGCGCCTGTTTTACTACGTTTATAACTAGTAAATACCCTCTTAAGAACTCAGCAATCCTAGACTTAGGAGCTATAATATATATATTCAACTAGATCAGCTGTTTCAACAATTTCCGAATAGCCTAGGTAGGCGATAAGATTTTTATAGGCGATAGCGTACTCGCTATCGAAGGATATAGCGATATTAACATCTGCCTTAAGACGGCTATAGGCAAGCAGTTTGTTCTCAGCCTTAAGAACATAGCCTTCGTGCTAAGTATAGCTACGAACCTCGTTTCACTATACTCACTATATATAGAAGGTATCTAGTGGGATATACGCCCTACGACTATAGTCCTTAGGTGCGCCGACAGCACTACGCTCGGAATCCTCGAAGAGCACTACGACCAATTCGTCTTCGAGTATATCGCGAAAGACCATGACCGTACAGCCTTCTTTGCCTGTTGTAACCGAGTCAACTCCTAGACCAAATGCGGCCTATATAAGGCAGAAGTATAGCTTTGGTACTAGCGCCTCGGCCACCTAGGGCCAAGCATACTCGAGCACTTCGTCAATAGTACTATAGGTGTAAGAATCAAGGGCCCGACCACTATATAGTGCGACGTATACGTATAGGCTAAGATCTACTGAAAGATATAACGCTAGGAACGCAAAATCACTATATATAAGCCAGACGAGAAACTCACAATCGACTTCTACGACTTCGAGAAGGATACCTATAGCTATAAACACCTAATGCTATTTACTGACTGTACTTCGAGCTATATATAGGACTACTACTTGTAGGATAGAACGAGCGAATCTATTATCGCTGTACTCGAAGACCTTATAGGTACGCTCGAGTGCTAGTACGGAATCAAGGTCAAGGCGTTTGAAGCTGATAACGAAATCAATATATAGAAGCCACGCGTCAAACAGTGGATTGAGGCACGTTATATAAAGCTCGAACTCTCGCCCCTGTATATATAGGGCCTCAACGGCTATACCGAGCGCTCGTGGCATATAGTAATAGAGAAGATCAATGTAATAAGGAGTAGTTCAAAGCTCCTAGCTTCGCTCTAGCAGGAAGTTACATAGGCCGCCGTTTACCTCCTCAACCGAACTCTATATAGGCGAACGAAGTGGAAGACCCCCCTTGAAATCTTCTACTTAACCCTAAACGAATATACTAAACCCAATTTGACGAACCTTTAAGTATATAGATATAAAGTATACGCTATAACGGCTATAGCAATATAGAAAGAGGAGTGCTTTAAATGCTTTAACCCAAAAGCCTAGATTAGATACCTCGTCAGCTATATCTCCTCCAATATATATCGTATCTAGAACCCTATTCAAGACTATATTATCTATACTCGGGACGTCATTTTCAACGAGCACTAGAGGTTTAGTAGCAGGCTCGAGGAGCTTAGAGACGATATTAGAGAGATCGATAGAAATGAATTAGTATACCTACTCAGTGAGTTCAGCCTCCTAGAATAGTCGGAATAGCTAGGACGGGCTACCCTTACGCCTGCTACTAAGGGGGTAGGAGATATAGATAATGCACTCCTTTTATAGAACCTAGTTTAGAACGTAGTCTAGAATCTAGTCTAGAATCGACAACTAGCTCCTCTCTTAGGGGCTTAGGAGGTCCCCCCTACCTCTATAGCGAGCCTAGAGGGCAAGTCTAGGGCTCTAGGACCGGTGGGAAGCCTTAGATCTTCAGAAAGTCTTATAGAAGGGAGCACTAGGTGCCTAGACTAGCTAGTATATACCGAGTCAAGGTTCGAGCTCCTTCCTACGCTACTGCTATCACTACCAGCTGTACTACTCGCAGCAGTGATAATTGGTTCTATATACCCAATAGGCGGCTCCTACCGCTCGGAGGGCTTGCCTAGAGATGCTTAGGACACGTCGTAGGTAGAAGAAGCTATCTAATATAGCGCTTTCTATACTCGGGCGCTCTATAGCGAGCTCTCTACCAGGAAGGCGAGAATGACCTATATAGACTCGTGGAAAGGGGCTTTCTAGATAGGCACGATAGCAATAGTAGTAGTGGTTGAGCTAGGCATTAGAGTCCCTCGGACTATTTCCCAGCGTCTATAGCGCTCTGGAACATAGATCTATAGGAGGGATATACTAAAACTACTAGATAGACATTCAGACCTTTAGAACTATCCTTTCGGAGAGCTATTTATATAGGCTGAGGTAGACTACCTCTAGAGCTATATAGAGATATAATCCTAGATAGAGATTTCCAGCTACGACAAGCGTGTTAAAGGGTATAAGGTGCTCGACTATAGGTAGGTGTACGTTTATAAGTTCGATAAGTATAGTAGGTTTGTCAAGACTAAGGCTAGGCTAGTAGTCAGGGGCGACCAATAGCTCAGGGGAGCCTCTAAGAACAACTATACTGTAACCCTTGTAGGACAGTCGTTTAGGATAGTTATAGCGATCGCTATACGCTTTAACCTCAACCTTTTGCAGTTCGACGTAGTCAATACCTTTGTTAATACAGACCTCGACGAAGAAGTCTATATATATATGCCACTAGGCTATAAGCGTTTCGGAACTATCCTTCAGCTTAACAAAGCACTCTATAGCCTACGCCGTTCCCTGCTTCTATAGCAACGAACACTCTTAGGAGCCCTTGGAAAGCTCGGCTTCAAGGTAGTGCTATACGAACTCTATACCTTTACTAGGAACGGTATTATTATCTTCTTCTATATCGACGACATTGTTATTGCCTTCTGTGAGCGCTAGCGGCAGGAAGTACTCAGAACTATGATTCAGCTGCGCACACGATATAAGTTGATAGGTAGCGAATCCCTCAAGTAGTTCCTAGGCATAGAAGTCATCTATAACCGCGCTCGAGGGTTGCTCTAGCTCTCCTAGAAATCCTATATCGAAAAAATCGCTATGCTTATACAGACGAAGATATTATTAAGCAGCCCAATAGCTAGGGAAGAGCTGCTTCCACTCGATAGCATAGCTACTAATCAGGAAATCACGGTCTACCTTAGGAAGGTTGGGTCACTACTATATACAGCGGTTATCATACGCCCTGACATCGCCTTCGTGGTTTCAAGGCTTACGCGCTTTATAACCAACCCTGGACCTATGTATCAGAAAGCCGTGGACCGCGTACTCCTATACCTCCAACGGACTAGTACTCTAGCCCTTTAGTTTAGCAGGGCAGACGACCTTCGAGTCGCTAGTAATACGAGCTTTATAGACAATACGCTCGACTACAAAGGTAGCCAAGGCTATACTATAAAGCTTTTCAGTAGGCTTATCGCATAGAGGGCTAATAAGCAAGATATAGTAACCATATCAACGACCGAAGCCGAGCTTCTTGTACTCTCGCAAGCAGCTAAGGAGGGCCTGTTTGTAGGCCGCCTTTTGAAGGAACTCGGGGTAGTACTCGATACCCTACGCTTGATATTCGAAGTCGATAATATACAGACGATTCGACTAGTTACAGAGGAGATCGCGCGCCTTAAAACGAACCTTAGATATATGGACATCTATAACCACTGGTTGAGACAGGAATATATAGCTAGGAAGATCGATATCAAGTATACCGAAAGCGCGAAGATAATAGTAGACGGCCTGACGAAGGCACTGGTATAGGACTAGTTTGTCAAGTTCAGAGAGCAGCTAGGATTGGTCGACGTAGGTACAATGATCATAGAGCGCTAGGAATCAGAGGACTAGTTAGATAGGTAGTTAGACAGGCAGTTAAAGGCAGTCAGGAGCAGTGGAACAGAGGACTCTAGCCTCGCTAGCGAACGCTAGCTCGGCTGAGGGAGTGTATTGGATTTGCAGGCGGATTGGCTGAGCGCTTGGACTACGTACAGCGCTTGGATAAACAGGCGCCTGGACTGTACGTAGCGCTTAGGACTACGTACAGTGCACAGATAAACAAGCGCTTGGGCTGCGCGCGGGTCATGACGAAGGTCCTGGCTGTCAAGGCGCCCCTTGGGCACTGTAGTATTTAGAGAGTAAGATGCCTACCTAAGGGACCCGGGGGAGGGGATAAAAGAATTAAAGGGGCTCGCGCCTGAAAACCACCTTCGTAAGCTCTTCAACCCGGTGACACCGTGAATACGTGGCTGTTGGACTTCCAACACCTATCTATTAGCTGCAAGGCTGCTCCAGGAGATTGTAAGAGTAAATCAAATGATTAACATATTTTATAAGCGAGCGGTGGGTATAAGCGAGCGGTGGCTTTCTTAGCGTACATATCCTCCTTCAACCAAACATCATTTTTTCCCACAACCCAATATATCTCCTCCTTCAAATGAAGCCAGGGTAATCTTAGCCCTTGAAGCTCTTCAAAATGATAAGAATCCAAAGCTTGAAGCTATAGCTAGGTTCTACGACGTACCGGCTTCAACCCTCCGTCGTCGACGCGCCGGCCGCCCCGTACGACGCGATACTACGCCTAACTCGCGCCGGCTCACTGATTCCGAAGAGAGGGCTGTTGTTTAATATATCCTTGAGCTAGTTGTACGATCTTTTCTACTAAGACTGTGTAGTATAGAAGATATAGCTAACTAACTACTATATATTCGTGATACGCCCGCTGTCGGCAAGCTCTAGGCCTATAACTTTGTCAAACGCTAGCTAGCGCTCCGTATACGTTAGTCATATAGATATAACTACCAGAAGGCCAAGTACAAGGACCTAGAGGTTATTAGCCAGTGGTTCGCGCTTGTATAGAATACCAAGGCCAAGTATAGTATTATAGAAGATGATATCTATAACTTCGACGAGACTAGGTTTATAATAGGCATTATCTTCGCGGGTA